>JARFNW010092884.1:0-13090 GCA_031763155.1 Dirona albolineata
TTATTATTATTATTATTATTATTATTATTATTATTATCATTATTATTATTATTATTATTATTATTATTATTATTATTTTCATCATTATTAATCTCTTTGACATTATTGACGTTCACGTACCGCTGGACTCCCTGAAAAGAATCATGATTAATTACGTCATGTAATTGTAATGTTTGAAGTAACACTAATTCATGTAATGTGGCTTACTCAAAGTCACAATCAATCTCTACAAGTTAACTACGTACCAGGCTTAATTGTAGCATGATGTTAATTTCTCTGCCAGCTGTTGCATTGTTCTTAAGCTTCGAAAGATTATGTTTATCAACCAATTATTGAGTTTTGATGTAATCATTTCTTTATTGGGACTAGTTTCCGATATCACTGATTCTGTGAAGTGGGAGGTTTGAAAATAAATAACGGCATTTATTGTTATTCTTTATTGTTTTCCAGTATACCGAAAATGTTAAAATTATGTCAACAATGACAAAAAAACCCTTAAAAATCCCATGTTTTCAGCAGTACGTCGTAGAACAACTTTATATTTATTCATTTATGTATTTATTTACTTATTTATTTATTCATTTATTTGTTTATTTATTTGTTTATCTATTTATTCATCTATCTATTTATTTATTTATTTATTGATCTATTCATATCTTTATTTATATATATATTTATTTCATTGATATATTTCTCAGCAAAATTATGATAATAACAATAACAATACTATATTTGCACTGACATTAAAGGTAATTAGATTGAGAATGCTGACAGCCACCGTTGATAATTACATAGATAGAATACACATGAGAGATAAAGTAACTAGTTTGGCATATTTGTTTCAAGAATATATTATGTATACATAATAATGATAATAATATAACCTGATTTCCTCTGTAGGGAAAAAAATAGATATGGAAAAATCCTTGGTGGCATTTCTTACTCATATTTATTACCAATATACAATTTTAATCAGGACAGATTTTTTCTTTTTTTTTCTTTTTTTTTTATTAAGGATTGTTAAAGGATAAGTTTGCCTTCAATTGAATCCATGAAATGTATATTATATGTTCATGTAAATCATACCACTTAATTTTCTATTTATTTGTTTTGTTTGTTTTTGTGCGTTGTTTTTGTTTTTCCTTAAACAGAAAATGCATGTATACAAGAAGACGTTGCAGGCCTTGATCTACCCAATCTCTTCCACGACACCTCACAACTTTGTGGTATGGTCAGCAACGTCCCCCACATATTGCTTTGAATGCGAAGGTCTCTTGTGGGGCCTTGCAAGACAGGGGGTCAGGTGTACAGAATGTGGGGTCAAATGTCACGAGAAATGCAAAGATCTTCTCAATGCTGACTGCTTGCAAAGTTAGTAATTAAAATTTATGTAATGAAAAATGATATGTCTTCTTTGTAATGCTTTATACACTATAGTTTGTTCTGCTCTTTTGTCCATATTATGATGAACGATTTATGGAAGTGTTAATGCAGATATCTGATTTGAATATAAGTTTGCATAATATTATATATATATATATATTTTATGCCATGACATATTAGAGGTAGATGCACACAAAAGCTGCTAACACAGAAATGTTCTGGATGATTTTAATCATTTCTGGTTGACAACATTCCAGCTTGAAATAATTGGACACGATTAGAGGTCTTTTTCTAAATAATGAAAGGGCATTAGAAAACATTTAGAACTCGTGCCAGAAGCATTTTGAGCCAGAAGCATTTTGAACCAAGCGACATTTAGATGCATTTTCCCCACTTTATTAGCCAGAGGCTTTTTTTTTTAAAGCGTCATTTAGATGCATATCCTATTCTATTAGCCAGAAGGATTTTGGCATAAAAAGATCACATTTAAAAAATGTCCTCAATGATTCATCCCTCAAAATGTGCATGCTATTTAGACGACTCCTATTTAGATGACTCGTAATGCTCATGATATTGAATTGTTATTATTTGTGCAGGAGCTGCTGAAAAAAGTTCCAAACATGGAGCTGATGACAAAGCCCACAACATCATCATGGCCATGAAGGAAAGAATGAAGATAAGAGAGAAAAACAAACCAGAGATCTTTGAAATGATCAGGTAATTCAAATGGTCCAATGCAATTTCAACTTTGTTTCTCCTTTATGTATAAAACTGATTTGATAATGGTATGAATAACCTGTGTATGATGAAATAAAATTACACAATTCTATTTTATTATATAACACCGAACAAAATGTTCATGTTAATAGTGCAGTAGACAGGCATTAGCAGGGTTTAGGCTTCTTCAAGTGGCTGAATTGATTTCTCTAGGAAAATCAAAATAAAGTTTTTCATACTAAAAGAAATTTGCATTTGGAGTATGTTGTAGCAGACACGCAAATACAATAGGTGAGAACCATTTACTTGGGTTTCCCATTTCTCAGAGATTTGGTCTATTGTGAATAAAAAAGTACTGTGACAAACAATTTTCCAATGGTGAATAAGGAATCTCTTGATTTATTTTTCGGTACTTCCCGAATAGCAAGGTCAAGTTGCTGGGGAAAATCTTCTAACGATCTCGTCCTATTACCGAAAACGCTTTTGGCCGGAGATGCATTTGTTTATTGATAATACCCTGAGTTTTCTTATTAATGAAACAATGTCTCTGTAGACAATAGGCTTCTTATTCCAGACATAGGTTTGTTCACGTTACCTGAATATAGTGTGATGGTTTTTGGAAAAGATTTGTCACACACACACACACACGCACACAGCTGTTAGTAAAATGGTACCTAAATGTAGTGTAATGCCACAAACTATAAATCCTGTTTGACACATATTTTTCCTTTCTGGATAATGCTGCATCAGACAAGTCTTTAACGTAGATAAAAAGTCTCACTCTGGCCACATGAAGGCTGTTAAACAGAGTGTGCTTGATGGCACCTCCAAATGGTCTGCAAAAATAGCTATAACTGGTAAGATTTATCTCGGTGTCGCTGGTCGCCAGCCAGTTTTCCAATTCCTGCACCACACACGTCATGTACCTACTTTGCTATTTGATATTACATTTTGACTGTTGTTACCAATTATTTGTTTTGCTCTTATTTGTTTTAAGTTTGACGTCTTGAATTTTGTTTTCTGTCATTGAAAAATCATTGGTGTTAGTTAGTTTGTCTCTGTTAGTTGAAAAAGGGGAAACCCGAAAAGCGTATTGTATATTTGTGAGTCATCTCCTGTTTGAAGTTTCAGATTATTTTTTTATTTGTTCATGATTTGAAAACGATGCGTAATGAATGTATATATATGATTCAAAGTCGTGGTCAACATTTTAAAGATATCCTTTAAAGGGAAATCATATTATTACTGAAAGCACATTGTTTTAATATTGCTCCTGCTAAGTTATAATGGGAATGGATTTGAAGAGTATTTGCTTTTTTGAAAGAGTAGCAGACCTCATCCTTTTTGAAGAAAAAAAAATTAGTTTGAGGAGAGTTATAATTCATTACATTCTCAATTATTAAAGTTTACTGAAGGCTATGATGTCGTTTTACAGGGGAAAATGTATAATATACAATTTTTGAATAGAAATTTCCATAATTGTGATCCATCATGATTTTTATTGTCAAATCCTTATTTTTATGGCAAAAAGAAAATGTGTTGTTGATGCTTATAATGCTTTTGTCATTGAAAAAATATTACTCCATTACTAAAAATGGAAAAAGATATCTATATGATTTGTTGAATTAGAGCTTACATATTTACTTTATGTTGTCAGTCATTTTTCAAAACATGTTCTCACATTTTTCTCTTGAGCACACTTTTATTCTTTCAATACTTCAGCACAAAAGCACATTTCAAAATATATGCAGGAAGAAAATGATATAACACAGAATGATGGGAGAGTATTGTTATAAATCAACTTTTATAGACAAATGTATTTGACAATAGTTCAAATAATTATTCTTGGTGATTTTCTTGTTAAAAACATACTACTCATTACTTTTTGTTCTGGATTTTTGTTTTCTTTTTATGAACACTTCAGCACTTCTTATTTTCTTTCTGAACACTCTCAATAAATACCCAAATGAAGTGAATGACATTACTACTGTGTATCTCATTGCAGGATAAGTTACGAGCGAACTTCACATTTGCTATTAAAGTTAATTAAAGTTGTAGGAAACATAATATCTGCAACAGAATCATTGTCTGACGCTTTCCTAGAGTGTTTAATACCAATGGATTTTGAAGACAATCTTTGGGCGTGACGGCCATTTCATCGTTATTTTATTTACTGAAAGATCATTATATATAATCCTAAAACAACAATTTGCATATCGCATACTTAAGAGAGAAATTTGCTATTGATTAAGCTGCTGAAGATGAAAAAAATCAAGCTGTATCTTTTTCTAAAGTGTGTTTAATGAAAATAGAAATGTTAACTACTAATTCACTGAGAAATCCAGGCTCTCTTTTTCTCTCTTATTCTTTTGTAAATTAAAAATGTGCTCAATATGTTGCCTTCTTTTGAAAATGAAATGTGCTGAATATGTTGTTGTCTTCCTTTGTATATTAGATATGCTCTTTATGTTGTGATTTATTGCTATGTTGTCGCAGCATGGAACCTCTTTTTTTTTTTCTTTTAGATGTGAAGCATGTTCAAAGCAAATATAACATTTAGTGTTCTGTAACAAATTGTTTCTAGTGCAGCATGCATAAACTTCCTTTGTAGATATTCCTTAGTGTCGTTGTATGTTGAGTGTTTTGACTGAATGGCTTCCCTTCCACCCAGACGCATTTTTGATGTTGACCCTATGTCCCATCATGGTCATTTGAAAGCTGCCCAACAAATGGTGCTTGACGGCACCTCCAAGTGGTCTGCGAGAATCAGCATCAAAGGTATTTTCTTTGCTAAAAGATCAAATCTGTTTCGCGCCGAAATCATAAAAAATGGAAAGTTTGCTACGACCTGACTTCGATCCATCTTGTCAAAAATTACTGCTGCTGTTCAATATCTAAGCGTAATGATATCCCAGTTTTATGGTAGTATGGACAGATGTCTTTACGAGAATTCTGAATAGAAACTGCACCATCTGCAAATAATTGAATTTAATTGAATATATACACGCATACACACACAAACATAAGCAAGCACACACATAAAGCATCAAAAGCCCACACTCACACACCCACACCTACACCCACACACCCACACCCACACACACACACATACACTCACCACAATCATAAACATATATGTGTGCACACTAATCACCAGCATAAACTCACACACACTAATATATAGAAATATGAACACACATGCAAACATGAACATGAACATAACACATGCATAGAGACACAAGCATCTCATTCATTCACTGTGTGAACAAACCAAAGAATAATAATTGATTACCTCAAATTTCATGCCACAGTTTTCTAATATTTAATTAAAAATTCTTTCCATATTTATTTTGATTATGTCAATGAAAGACGTAAAAAGAAAACTCATGATAATACAAATAAGAAAGTCGTGTCTTATTTCACATTGTAATTTATATTACGTTGATTGTAAAAACATGTAACATAAATATTTTTCTTTTAAAAGAACTATTTTGAAAGTGCATTTATTTATTCCTTGGAGACCTTTAAGCCACAATCCCATTTCCCTTTGTATAAGGTTGACCATTTTTCAGATAATGTAAAAGCATCTTTTTTTTGGTGTGTATTAGTGTTAGATTTGTCTGTATTTTAAGGGAATATTTATTGTGGGGTGGGGAAGGTTATGAGCTTATAACATCTCTCCCTCTCTTTAGAATGGCTTTCTTGCTCACAGCTCTATGCTAACTATTTAAGAGTGCGTTGATGTTGTAACCATTTTTAAGAGTAAACTTTCTGCAAATTTTTCATTATGTTTCCCACTTTGTTTTAACATACTTATAAAAGGAGATTAAAGTTTATTGCGTAAAAAATATTTTCACCTTTGGATTGATGAATTAGTATTCTGGTTACATGACAATGACTCACTAAATATTGCATCTATGTTGTGGTGTTGTAACCTTGTTGTAAATGGTTTTTGATTTCTCAAACGACATTCACTATTATTAACAGATTATTTATGACCTCAGGTAATCAAAACAAAATTTTTTAATGAAATACTCTGCTCATTGTTTTTAGGTTCTACTCAAAGTTAAATCTCTTAGCACCTTGGTAAGACTTATGGTTTAATAAAGTCTAGCATGCTTCTTTTCAAGAGACGTATGAGTATGGAAAATCATATCAAAATATAATTGTTATCAAACAGTATAATACCATTACATGACACTCATCGGATATTCTCATTCTGTTTTGAAAAAAAATGTTTTCTTCAAATTGTCTCACTCATTTGATTGTATGTGTTGTGTCTAACAGTGATATCAGCTCAGGGTTTAACGGGTAAAGACAAGACGGGGACCAGTGATCCCTATGTCACTGTCCAGGTCGGAAAAGTCAAGAAAAGAACAAAGACAGTCCCGCAAGACCTCAACCCAGAGTGGAATGAAAAGTTTTATTTGTAAGTTTCAAGTATGCCCAAAGTAAAGTGTTTCCATATTTATTTTTATTTTTTTGTGGATCTGGCATTGCTTGGGAGTTATGATTGTAATATTAATATGATAATTTATATAGCGCCTTTTCTTTTTAGCTCAAGGCACTTTACAACAGCATCATAATGGAAAGCATATTGATAATAGGGATATAACACACATGAATATGGAGAAGTTAAGATGGCAATGCTATTATAAAAACTGATCAATATTTGTGTCCAAGCACACTCTTTCAATTGTGCATTATGCATCTCAGATTCAAGTCATGTACCTTACTTTAAAATGTGGGCAAAGTAAATATGATCCATCTCTTTTTGTTTAATTGTGATTGTCATATTTATTATTTTTGCAAAATGGATGCATCAAGAGGTTATTTCTTGGAAGATAATATCATTATTGAATGCTTTTAATCTCAATGTGTGGAATAAAATTTTTAACAATTTCTTATGTTTCGTTTCGAAAGTACATGCAAACTATTAAACCCATTCTTTCAAAAACAAATGTTTCACATTTATTTCAGCGAGTGCCACAATTCCTCTGATAGAATAAAAGTTCGAGTTTGGTGAGTTACTGTTCTTGACCTTTCCCTTTCACTCTACCCTTCTGCTGAATTAACTGCTAATATCAACTTTGTTGAGCGTAAGAATTAAACCATTTCTACATGCCTTGCTTACAGTTTTGTCATTTTTTGCCATCAAATTTTATCCTGTGAATAATGAAACTGATTGACTATGGTAGACATTTTTTTTTTTTATCATTTTTATTTTTCCTTATGTGATCTTTGTTGTAAACTTGTGACATTGTTAGTAATGAACTCCTTTATAATGTACACAATGATGACTTCATAGTTACTTAATTACTTTATAATGACTAAAATTACAATGATTTATATCCACGTAAAGGGCATTTAAAGGATATGTTCCTACTTAGTCTTATATATGATATGATTTGATACATTTTTTAAACACTATATTTTGTCATGTGATACACATTGTCATTGAGAGTTAACATTTCCTCTTTCAATCACAGGGATGAAGACAATGACCTCAAGTCCAAATTGAGACAGAAACTCACACGTGAATCTGATGATTTTCTGGGTCAAACGATCATTGAAGTACGAACCCTTTCAGGAGAAATGGATGTATGGTATAGTTTAGGTAAGGCATAGAAGCATGGTATAAGTTGATGAAGAGGTTCAGAGCAAAACACTTTTTACAAGCCAGTATACATTAAGAACTGTTTGATGTTATGCTACATATTTGTATAGAAAAACTGTTCAACATTTTCAAATAAATGACGCATTTGTTACCTTTGGATGTCATTTATCATGCATACCATACCATGGAAAATTTTGTTTGATTCAATGCTGTTTTGGTGAGATTGTATTTCGATTGTACGTTAAAATAAGGAGAGTTTCCCATGCACATATTCAGATTCAGATGTGCTTTGTATTATTTTTTTCTAACTTACAACTCTTACAACATTGTGTAGCTGAGCTGTTAGTATTGTTGTAAATTCTATTAAAGTTGTAATTATGATTACTTTTAAGATATACATGCTTGAATATTATTTTTTTCAGAAAAAAGAACTGACAAGTCTGCAGTATCTGGTGCCATTCGTTTACATATTAGTGTGGAAATCAAAGGAGAAGAAAAAGTGGCTCCTTACCATGTGCAATATACTTGCTTGCATGAGGTGAGAAGTGTATTATTGTATGATAAATTGCGTCGACAAGTAGTATTAATATCACAAAGGTTGAATAGAGGGCACAACATGTCTCTCAGACTGCAGTGTTAAAATGTTAAATCACATTCATTCAATTCGAGAAAAATATTTTAGACTCAAGTTATAATATTGTAAACGTTGCGACTTAACCTTTCTGAAACTCAACACTCCAGTGGATGTGAAACCAGACATAGTGACTCAGAGCAAATCCCACATTCTGATAATTGATCACCTCAACACCTGTAACACCTGTAACACTAAACACACTAGACCATGATTAGAGGTCAGTGACAGGACAGCGCCAAAAGAATTGTAGTTGTTTTGCTAAGTATCTCGTTTGGATGTTGAAAGGTTAGAGTGTTTACATACTCAGACCACTGCTGGCTGCTGATACGCTGCCAGGATCTCATTCCTCTTGTCAAATCTAAGTAAACAATGATGAGCAAATATTGACCAGGTAATGGACATTTCCATTCACATGTGAGTGTGGCAGATTGTAAACATGAATTGAAGAGGGAGGCAATGCTTGAGTTTTTCACATTGTTAGTTATAAGTTATCCGCCCCTTGCATCAAAATAGACTGTTCAATCTTGAAAATTGTTTATATATTTTAGCACTTTTTTACATAAACGTGACCAATTAGTGTTGAGTAATAATAATAATAATAATAGATAGAATTTCTATAGTACCTTACTCTGTTGAACAGGCTCTAAGTGCTTGAGTAAGCACTAACATAGTGAATGGACTAATAAAAAGGTGTGTTTTACTGAAGTTATGACATATAGGGTGGAGTGTTTTTTATTTGAGAGAGATAGCAAAGCTTAGAATGGCAAAAGGGGTGGGAGTAGTATTCTAATGACATATATTATTATTTGCACTGGTCATTTGGACATAAATTTCACCCCTCAGAAACAATTACAGCTCCCAGGTCTAGAAAGGGATAAGCGACGTTGGCACAGTGGTTAAGACACCCGAGAGGTCTGGGGTTTGAATCCTGATGGATACACTGGATTTTTTTCTCAAGACCTTGATCCCACTTTGGTGGCGCTACGCTGCAGCTGACTACAGCTAACGCCTGGGTTATTCCGGTCTACCCTTGGAACACACTCTAAAGACAAATTTCCCCATGGGATTAAGAAAGGGGATTTATTATATATTTTGTTTACTATAACGTGGCTTGGGTATGGCATTCAATCAAGGAGCATTACAATGACTGGACATCATTGATTGCTTTGACTTCAGACATTGCATTACTCTACATGTCATGTATTTTTTTATGTAATATTTATTTTAAAAAATGTCTTTTAATGAAAGACTCCTTTTAACAAATTATATAATATTCAAAATCGACTTATACAGTGATTATGGTCCACCAAAAAATGATTTCCATGTCTTTTCAGAATCTGTTCCATTACCTTTGTGAGCAAGCTGGTGGAGAAGTCAAGCTGCCAAATTCAAAAGGGGTAAGTTGTAAACTTTAAAAAGTTGTTTGGATGTGTGTTCAACTCATGAATTGTATTTAGATATCACCTCCTGCAAGAATATATATACCAATTTGATATATTTGGATGTTGAAATGTTAGAATCTTAATGTCATTGGGGAGCCTGTGGTGCAGTGGCTAAGTTTGAGAGGTCATGGGTTCAAATCCCGGTGGAAGCACTGGTTTTTTTCTCAAGACCTCGATCCCACACTGCAGCACTGCTCTGCGGCTGACGCCTGGGTTATTTTGGTCTACCCTCGGAATAGACCCTAAAGACAAATTTCCCCCTGGGATGAATAAAGGGAATTTTATTTATTTATTTATTTATTTATTTATTTATTGATAGCAATAACAGTTTATGATAATATGGTTTATTTGGAGAAGTAAATTCAAAACGAACCAATTTATTATTTCTTATCAGAGTGATGAGTCTTGGAAAGTCTATTTTGACGAGCCAGGTGGGGAGGTTGTGGATGAGTTTGCCATGCGTTATGGCATAGAGTCAATCTATCAAGCAATGACGTAAGTTTTAATATTTTTTGTGAATAATTCCTGTATGCTATGTGAGATTACACCCTTTTGTCCAAATGTTGAGTGCTAGATTGCTTCCGCTAATAAGCTTATTAAGCCATATGATATAACATAACAACTTTTGTGATTTACATACAAATGTGTTAAACTCACAATAGTTATCTCACTTTTTTTTCCCCCGAACAATAGATATCTCACTTTTTTAGAAAACTTTTATTTAAAAATTATTAACGGTGAAAGTTGTTAGATTCATTTTCAATAATAAGTGAAAATGTAGTGGATGAAATCATTGTTCAAATGTTATGTAATTATAAAATCTTTATTTAGAAATTAGGTATATTTCTTGTTATTACAAAACATCTTTTTTTATTATTATTATAATTTGTCATATTTTGTTTGTTTGTGTAGAGATTGAAACCAGAACAAATTGATTTAACAACAACTCAAAAATGTTCTCCCCTGTTTCAGGCATTTCTCCTGCCTGTCTTGCAAGTACATGTGTGCCGGTGTGCCTGCCCTCATGAGTACCTTGCTCGCCAACATCAATGCCTTCTATGCCCACACCGCAGCCACCACCGCAGTCTCAGCCAGTGATCGATTTGCAGCTTCCAACTTTGGAGTATGTAATCATTGATCATTTTTGTATATTTTGAAAATAACATTTTATCTCATTTTAACATTTTGTTTTTTATTTTATAAACATCATAAAGATACAATGACAGTGCCAGTGAGAGACAAGAATAGAAAATAGAAAAAAGATTTTCGTGGACCGGGAGAATCGAACGCATGCCTGCCACAGCAACTCTGCCTCTCCGTGAACAGAAAACAAGCCCACTACCTCTGACCTCTGGACTAATCCGCCAGGTGGCATGGGTTCAAATCCCCCCGTCGACAAAAGTCATTTTTTTATCTGCTTTTCTCGTCTCTCACTAGCACTGTTACATTATCCCACTATCATTCTGTCTACTAGACCAGCAGTGCCCACTCCCTATTCATTTATTATAAAGATACTGAATGAATGTAATGTGGTGATTTTATTTTTTAAGTAAGTGAAGATGAGTGATGAGGTGACACCCATGCATGATCATGATTTATGTCACTCTTACTTTCTTGCTTTCTTGTTGTTTTTTTCTTAGGCCTTTGGCCGAAACATCACTTGTTGTTTTGTTTTGTCCTGTCTCTTAGAAAAGAAAAAAAGTTAAGTCCTTCCGGTGCTTATCCCGGTTTCCGTATCGTGAAGCGGACAGAGTGACAATACGTCACCCTTCTGGATAGGACCCTGGTCTATCACAGATTACTTTCCCAGCTGCAAGCTGGTACCCATTTTTACACCTGGGTCAAGTGAGGCAATTGGAGTAAAGTTTCTTGCCCAAGAAAAGCAACGAACTGGCTGTGATAGGATTCAAACCCACGACCTTCGCCATGAGAATCCGCTGTCCTAACCACTAGGCCACCTCGCCTCTTAGAAGCCTCCGACATATTCCCTTTTTATCTGCCTTTGTCTTACATGTGTGTGAATTTAGATTTCAACCATTACACTTAATGACATTGCTTCTGTTATAATATTATATTCCTAATTTTTCCTTTTCCTTTTCACAGAAAGAAAAATTTGTCAAGTTACTGGATCAGCTCCACAACTCATTACGGATAGATTTGTCCATGTATAGGGTAAGCAAATCTCATGGGAACTTCTATTTTATTCATGGGGCAGATAATGGGTTCACATTGGAGCAGTTCTAGCCAGGGTATGATGCAGATCTAATATATCATGAATTATAATCAAACTATGAAATAAAAGAGGTTTGATAGCTTTTGAAAATTAAACATCATATTATGCACTGAAATTAAGGAATATGCACCCCTCATATCTTGAAGACCCAGGTTGATTTTGGGTTTGGGGTTTGTTTCTTCCAATTGATGTGCTGCGCTAATCTTGTTATTTGTTTTACACTTGGAGCTACACCATTTTTACCCTTATTTTTTTTTTGCATACCTCATTTTTGGAGTTTAGCTTCTGGCAGCCCTCATTCCTTAGTTATAAAAAAAAACCAAGGGAAAATGGTATAGCTTCAAATTAAAGACATGTAACAGAACAAAGAACATTTCGGGTCTCCCCTTCATCAGCAAACAAACATACTACAAAAGACGCAAAACACAAATGTAAACATACTACAAAAGACGCAAAACACAAATGTACGATAGCTCATTAGTTTTTTCATGCCTTCTATTTGGATTTTTAGCTTCTGGCTGCCCTCATTCCTTAGTTATAAAGCAAATACGCTTATCTTATTTCTTTCCAGAATAATTTCCCAGCTTCCGACGCAGGGAGAATGAAAGACTTGAAGTCCACAGTGGATCTTTTAACCAGTATTACATTTTTTAGAATGAAAGTAAGTATGTTGACTTTATAAGATGCTTTTGATATACAAACAATGGATTGCATGCAACCAACATCAATAATGCATAGTCTCTGTTTGGTTTTTTAAAATATCATTGTCAGTCATTAATTGAATACACGGTTTATTTCGTGAAAATTGTCGGTCTGTAAGTTTTAATAATAAATTCTTCATTCATTTTACTTCTTTTGATGTCAACAAAGTTTCTTATTACACTCTTGGTTTTATATTAAATGATATGCTTGGGACTAGCCACGGTAGAACTCTTTAATTTGCCTTCTCTCTCCTTTCACCTGCTGTCTCTCTCCCTCCCTCCCTCCCTCTCTCTCTTTCCCTCCCTCTCACTCTCTCTCTCTCTCTCTCTCTCTCTCTCTCTCTCTCTCTCTCTATATATATA
>JARFNW010092995.1:0-13085 GCA_031763155.1 Dirona albolineata
CTCTCTCTCTCTCTCTCTCTCTCTCTCTCTCTCTCTCTCTCTCTCTCTCTCTCTCTCTTTCTCTCTCTCTCTCTCTGAATGAGATGCCATAACCAAAAGAGTATAGATATATACATTAATTAAAAAGACCGTTGTCATTTCTTTTAATTTATCTAACGTTACTTGACATTACGGTATGCATTCTTGTCATTTATGTATTTTACATTAAGTTCACCACAAATAGGGTCAATTAAGTTTTGAAGAGTAAGAGCAGATGGAACGTAAAAATATATTAATTACTAGCTACTACCAAGCATTTAGGTGCTACTACTACATTAAAAAATATATAAATAGGTAAGAAAAATATTACAGCAATATATAGCTGTTCTTGTCTTTCACTGACACTGTAATATTATCTTACTATCATTTTGTCTCTATCAGTGCCCGCTCCCTCTTTATTTATTTTCATATATATATGAAAGCAGACTTACATTATGCTACTATCATTCTGTCAACTAGATTATCAGTACCCGCTCCCTCTTCGTTAAATTTCATATCAAAATAAACTAAAATTTGTTCACAAGGTGTCTCCCTTTTTTAACTTTGGTAACATCCTCAGGCCAGTGCAGTTCACAAACACCATTATTTTTATTCAATGGAAAGATCCGTATTTGGCAAAGCAGCTGGACCCTATTCATGATCGATATTGATCTGGATCATCTGGAAAACTTTTAGTTTGAAACTGCCTTTTTATTTTCACTATGATGATCAATTTTTGGAATGCAACAAGTCCGGCTACATTAAAACACAAGTTGAAAAGATAAACCACATCAAGTCATGATGTTAGCACACACATACAATATGTATATATTATAATCTAAAAGACAGCAGACATAGATCCCTAGTCCAAATCGTTCTATTAGTCGTCTAGAGTCTAGATGAGATAGACCTAGCTAAGACCTCTAATATCAAAACAAAGGGCTATCGATAACTACTGTTTCTAGTAGATCAATAAAGATAACCAACTGGAAGAAGACTCACAATAATTGTAAACTTCAAATAAGACAAATTAATATAAGAAATCAATCTACTTAGCTTCTGAAATGTAATTATATATCCATAGAAACAGCAAATCACAAAAGACACAGCTATCCTTGCTCATGAAATCAAATTTGCCTCGCAGACCATAGGACCAGTAGAAATCCGTCCTTGGTAAACTACCAGTCTATTTTGGGAACCTCGGTTTGATCCCCCTGTGGACAATCTTTTACTTTTATTATCTTTTTGGTTATGCTTTATTGTCTCTCTAGGAGTTCTAGAGTTAGAGCCCCGTCCATAATAGTATGACTTATTATTATGAATGAAAGTTAGTCAGTAAAAAGATTTTGGTGTGTTTTGAACTGAAATTAATGAGTCTGTAGTAATTTTATTTTTGCTAGAGTAATTACGTCCTCATGGAGCTCCAGTATACCACCTTATACTTATTGAGTCTATTCATATGACATTACATAGGTAGCTCAGCTTCAATGAACAAATGTTTTAAAATTTACAATTCACAATCATTACAAGGTAATAACAATTTAAAATTTCATCTTTTTTCATTAATGATTTAAATGAAGCAGATAGATACTCAATTCTGTTGTAGATTCAATCAAATGAAAATGTTGATATCTACAGTACTTATTCTAACTCATGAATGTACTGTAATTCCTCACTATACAATGTTGTGCATCCTGCCAGGTTGAGTGACCTGTAAAGACTCATTACACATTTTTTCCTACCTCAACTTGCAGGCTGCTTTACAATATGCTCCCCAAGTTGAGATGGACATTAAAAGACATGACGTGCTTGGATATAACTGATGTGAACCTGTACTTGTTCAGGGATACAAACTGTACACATGTCTTTATTTTTAAGCCAGTGTGAATCCAACGTCTGCCTTTGTAAACATACACATGAACTTTTCAGCATATAATTGTTTTTTATTCGATTAAATGTATGCAACATACAGTCTGCTGTCAGTTATCCAGTATCGACTGACGCTGCTAAAAGTGTCAGATAGGAGAATTTTCTGGTGGCGAATAGGAGCTGTCCAGGTCATCCTTCAGGTGAAATTTATTTTATGGTGATGACTGCATACCGTACCATCTGCCAGGCATGGGCCTATCATGTGAAACTCTGGTCTAGTCATATGCTTGACATGATATCATGTGCCCGATAAGTGGTCATAAATATTGATGTTGTGATAGAATTCCCATTTGTTCCCAAAACCTACTATTGGGAGTCAAAAAAGGTATAATTCTATTTATTTTGTTGCCAAGCAAGTCTGATGTTTAAGTGGGTAGGACGAATAACTGGCAGTAGGCCTATTGATTCAAGGACTCGTAAATGCGGTGGGTCTATTGTAAAAGTACAATACTAGTTAAATAATTGCATGTTTGTGTCTTTCTTTATTCACCAAATTCAAGCTAGAAGACTCTTTGACAAGTACAAGTGACAAGAAGCAGCACCTCATCATGGCAAAGTTAGAGTTGGTATCCAGCAATAAGATGTTTGGAGGGGAGCAACGGATTTACAGCCATGAAAGGTGAATGACTGGGGATTTTTTTGGGAGGGTATTCATAAAAGACAGCTGACTAGAGCTTGTCATTTTGGTCCATTTCTTGACGATAACCGATTTTTACTAAACTAGTTTTATAACAGAGCAGCGGTCAGTCAGTTAGCCGTCAAGTGTAGCTGGTCACAGTCATCATGTATGGTAGTCAAAGAGTTCAAAAGTTTGGTTAAAATTATTAGTTTCAACTTTTAACACCCTGTTTGGTTCTATAAGGTTATAAGATGGCACATCCTATTGAGCCTATGCAGATGATATAGATATCTCAGCTTCACTACAGTCTCACACTAATGTTCATAATAAGTGACATTGCCTTAAAATGTGGCGTATATATTATGTGGAACAATTTGTCCATGTGTTCAATAGGGTTTTATTATATCTTTTCTTTTATGGTTTGTTTATCATTGAGTTACAAACAAAAGACGTTTATTAAATTAAAAACATTCATGCACCATGTAGCATCATTCAAAGAAGTAAAAAAAGTTATGAACTTGCAATGTAATAAAGCCCACTTTGCATTTCCCAGGCTTGTAACTGGCAATATATTATGTATGTAATGGATGCATTGTTTTGGTTGGTTTGGTTTTTTTTTTGTTCTGAATATGCAGTGGGCCTTCCAATTAACCAGAATAAATACAAACAAATTATGTCTGATTAAGTGGAGTTCCAATGCTCTGTATTATTGAATATATTTATTTTTATAGCTCCGAGCTGGGTTGTACCATGAAATTTGCCATCTTCCTACCCCAAGATGCCTCAGACACAAAGCTCCCTGTTTTGTACTGGCTGTCAGGTGAGTTGTTTTGGGATAATGTTTTTGTTTTGTGTTTTGGAGGTTGTTGTTGACAACTGAAAAAACTGGTCAATATAATTTTTAATGATCAACAAAAAATAATTTGTCAACATTTACTCACTATTGTCGCAAGATCATTGCATTTAAGTTGTGCGCTATTTAAAAAACATTACTCTTCCACTGTTATTTTTTTCGACTCATTAATTCTGTTTTATTTGATGATCCTTAGCCCTTGTTACCACAAAGTATTGTATGGGTGTCTACGGATCAGGAAATTAAGACCAGTACAGGATCAGTCTACTGTGTCCTCCAAATGGATGTCTTTATCGTGAACAACACAACATACATAACAATTTCCAGGATGAAGGATGTACTTATCCTGGTTCTTATTTTGTGTAGGGATGCTGCCTTCTTCATTAAAACAGGTGTGCAATGTTGTTCAGGTGGTCAATAAACAAATGCTCTATAGCCTTGATGTTTAACTCACTCTGTCATGAAAGGAACCTAGACATCTCATAAATTTTCATCCTGTTTATTCAAATTTCAAACAGGTTTAACCTGCACTGAGTTGAACTTTATCCAAAAGGCTGGAGGCCAGAGGTCAGCCGCCAAGGCCAACATTATCCTGGTTTGTCCCGACACCAGTCCCAGTAAGTGGTTGAATATGTACTAAAGATGGGTTTATAGTTTAGATAGTCTTTCCCAAGGACTCAACATTAGTGGTGCAGCCAGGATTTGAACCAGGATGGAGCCCTGCAGCCTAACTTCTTGGCCACCAATGCTGCACCTGATGATGGGGGTTTGTTCTTTTCAGGATAGTTCATGGAATGTGTCATTCTTTTTGTTGTTTGGGTGTGCAACTTAACATTTTTGAAGAGCCATATATTTTGTGGTCACTTTCATTCTTCTAACATTATTTTGCTTTTGAGTCTTAATAGGAAGGGTGCACTAAATTGCATCCTAGTTATGATGATTTCATATGAAAGGGAGTAGACAGAATGATAGTGGGATAATGTAACAGTGCCAGTGAGAGACAAGAACAGAAAATAGAAAGAAAATTTTTGTCGGCCGGGGAAATTGAACCCATGCCTGTCACAGCAACACTGCTTCGTCGTGAACAGAAAACCAACCCACTACCCCTGAATTAGCTCAGAGGTAGTGGGCTATTTTGTGTCCATCATGGTTCTAAATTTTGTGTATTTGATTTAATCAGGAGGACTTGGCATTGAAGGAGAAGATGATTCCTACGATTTTGGAACAGGGGCTGGGTTTTATCTGAATGCTACCACAGACAAGTTCAAGAAGAACTACCGCATGTATGCCTACGTCACCTCTGAGGTAAGACTGTGTCTGGTGCCTTCGTCTGGTCAGAGACATACCCTACTTACTTACAGACACACTGAAAATTAATACAATGGGTCCATAGTCTGCAGAGTAAAGGCAGAGCGACGTAACTCACCATTTTTCGGTTTTGATGAAAATGGCTTTAACTTTCGCCAACCAGCCTATCAAATTTATCAACATTGTATAAATCTGGTTTGGCACAAAATGGATTGCTAGATCACTCTTCCTTTGGTATTCCCATCAGAAATATCATTTAATATGGTATAAATGAAACAAAAGCAAAGCTAGTTCTTGAGAGAGACTCTTTCTACAAGTTTCTTCACTTGACTCTGGAATTAGTACCCGGCTACCGGTAGAGAAAATATTTGTCTGTATACGAGTATGTTGTGCCTAGCAGGCTACTCTACTGTATGCTCCTCATTGGATTTTCTTTCTTTGATTATTATATTTTTCTCTTTCAAAGTATTTTTTATACAAATTATGTAGCACCACAGAATTGTGCAAATCTTTGGACAATAAAAATAAATATTGCCTCTTATCTTTCTTTCCACCTATCCAGCTCCCAGCTTTAATCAATGAGAACTTCCCTACCATTCCAGGCAAACAAGGCATCTTTGGACACAGGTATGGAACCATTAGCATTCTGCTGTGAATAGGCAGAGCTATGTATCTCCCCATATTTGGTTTTGAGAAAAACAGCTTTAACTTGTGTCAACCAGCCTGTCAAAATTATATTTCTAGCATAGTAAAAATCTAGTTTAGTACAAAGTGGGTTACGCCAATCTGACTTTGGTATTCTCATCAGAAATATAAGAAATATCATAATGTCGATAGATGCGATTAAGATGCACTTTTCTCTCTTTGATAGGAGATAGAACTAGGTTAGTTTACAAAAATACAAAACAAAAAAAACAAAAAAATGGAAAACCATAAAATTCAGTTTTAAGAGATATATCGCAGTTCCTTTGCATGGCATAGTTATGCAGAGATATGAAGCCTATACCAAGGAATCTGTGTGTTCACTCTAGGGGAGCAGCAATGTGCCTCCCATTAACTTTGGCTGCAGATGTTAAATTTAACCCACACAAACATGATTGCAATCTGAATCTGTTTTCATTGCAAGCAATCATGCATTTGCTAGGTCAATTTTGAGAAACATCTCACATCCAGTAATAAAATAAAGAAAGTTGTTGGGAATTATTTGTTTCCGGAAGCTAAGACATCTATGCCATCTGCATTGGCTTCAATAATACAATGACATTAATTGGAAATTTTCAAATGATCTGTTCTCAAAAACTAAGCTAACTACATCGTGTGGGTTAAGTTTAACATCTGAAGCCAAAGTTAATGGGAGGTATATTGCTGCTCCCCTAGAGTGAACACACATATGACTTGGCCGTCACACACAGCGGCACACATAACTAGGAATTCTATGGATCTGAACATTAAGACAAGAAGTGGATCAGCCCACAGTGTCCAAATACCTTTCTCAGTCATGAAAAACTCAAAATGCAGTGTCGACCAGGTGACCAACAGACACATTTTCTGAAGACATGGGTGTTTATCCTCCTCAGCTACGAAAGAAACGTTTACCATTTGTTTTATCTATTATATTCTCCATCCTGCAGTATGGGAGGTCATGGTGCCCTGATCTGTGCACTCAAGAACCCTGGCATGTATAAGTCAGTCAGTGCGTTTTCACCCATCTGCAACCCGTGTAATTGTCCTTGGGGCAAGAAGGCCTTCACTGGATACCTGGGAACAGATGAAAGTACTTGGAAGGTGAATAAATGTTTCTGTGAAGTTGAAATATTCTAGTTTCCAGTAATCATTCGCAATAACACCCAAGTTGCGTTTTAACTCCTATCATTCGCAATAACACCCAAGTTGCGTTTTAACTCCTAAGAAATTAAATTCTTATTCTACTATTTATCTATAATGGGGCGTGACAGGAAATAGGTTTTATTTTTCATTTTGCACATTTGATAGTAATAGATAATAGGCACTCTACTTCCAATTTGCTCAGCGTCCTTTTGTCGTGGGCAAGGGTCCTAATAAGACAAATTATTTCAATGGTTTTTTTCTCCACAATTTACCTTCCTACTCTGAAAGTATTGAACATTTTATGAAATTTTGCATTCAGCTTTGATCGCCTTATTTCCGAAAAAACAAACAATTTCCGAAAATAAAACACTGTTGGGTACTATTGCAAGTGTCTGGGTAGAAGCCAGAAGCCTCTGAAATGGTCCTGTTGATTTTTATCATCTGGCTCTGTTATGCATTGTATTAAGATGCAGTCATTGCACTAGGCACTGCAGAATATAGATATCTAGGAAAATCAACCATCAACGATTTCACTGGCACACCTTTTGCACCACATAATTCACTAAAAAGCTATGTTAAATTGACGGGTAACCATATGATGCCTCTTTGCATGACATACAGTTTTGGGTTTTTTGTTGTTGCCATAGTCACCTAGACAACATTATATCAAAAGATGAGCACATGAACAAGCTTAAACAAGACAATAGTCTGTGCTTTTTCTTTATTCATTTATTTTATCATTTTTATTTATTTGATTTTTTTCAAATCTCATTGCAGGGCTACGACCATAGCTATTTCTTCATCGCCACTTTTGTAGAAGACCACATCAACCATCACGCCAAATACCTTAGTCCTTGAGCACTTCCACATTGTGATGGTCTGTCACTCAGCCAGCACACATTGTTTCATGTTTCTTGTTGCCCTTGAAATAAATTTTTGTAAGATTTCTGCCCATAGACTAAATTGCTGGAAAGATGAAAATATGTTAAGTAAAAAGTTTTAGAGGTTGGGGTTTGTTTGATATATATGATATTTTTTTGGTTGGTCGGGAGATCTTTTTTTTTTTGGTTTGGGGGTGGGGGGGGGGGGTGCATTTTACTGAAAGGGGAAGACAACCTTTCCAAATGGTTTAATTTGGAGCGGTGGTTGTAGTTCAGACACTTTCCTTTTACCGACCTTTAGGATGTTGAATAAATTGCTTATTGTCTGAAAATTTAAAAACAATTTTTTTTCATTTTTTCATTTTATTGTTGAATCCTAACCAGAAATACATTATTTATATAATTGTTTTAAATGTTACATTGATTTTGTTTTGTTTTTGTTTTTTGGTTTTTTTTAGCTTAAACTGTTGACTTCAAAATTGTATGTTGGTTGTAATTAAGTTTTGTGATGTCAATACTACCGTACTTAATGTGATGATTCTTGGAGGAATATGTTATAATAAACCATTCAAGCTCTATGCAATTTTTTGTTCAGTGGTGTTTTACTTTACCCTTTTGCCCTTTTGTTTATTTTTATAATGTTTAAATTTCATCGTCAATGCCAAAAGCATGAATGGTAAATTGTTTTTCACCTTGTTTAATAGAAAAATAGAACCAGCATGTGCCCCGACGTCAAAACAAAGACACTAGACGTGAATAAATAGAATAAATAAGACAGGAAAAGAACTCTTGTCCAGCTTGAGATCACACCCCAGATTTTCCAGCTGTGTCCTGATATGTCTTAGGTCCGTCCCAGATTTTAAAACTAGAAATATCGTTATGCTTAGTTTGGAGAAGGTTCGTGGCATATGACCGCAATAATGAATGTGAATATATATAATTTTTCATGACTTCTCAATTAATTCCCACACCTCCAATTTTATGATATAAATTAACTCACAGGATAAGCCAAAAGTTACTATTGATTAATTAATTGTGTGCGAACGATGATAATGATAACAATAATACAATGCGGGGAGCTGATGGCGCAGTGGCTAAGTCACTCGCATTTGGTTTGAGAGGTCAATGTATCAATCCCCGGTGGAAGCACTGGGTTTTTTTTTCTCAAGACCTCAACCCCACTTTGCGGCACTGCACTGTGGCTGACGCCAGGGTGATTCCTGTTTACTCTCGGAATAGACCCATATGACAAATTATCCGCTGGGATGAATAAAAATAAAGGGAATTTTATTAGCACTTCTCTGAATAATAACAGGCTCTAATAAACCATTTTCCAAAATGGCGTAAATCGTGATTGATTTGATCTTTCTCAGGCCTTTGAGACCAACTGTTATTGGATGTATTATTCTCCCCAGTCCAAAACACAGAATGAAAAATACACAGAAGTGACAATGGGCCCCGCCATTGTCAAGGCGATGGTGGCCACCAATTTCAGTAATAGTGAAGTTTAATTCTGGGGGAAAATATTTGGTCTTATTGCTGAGACTTTGGCAAATAAATGGAATTGCTTCAGTATCTAAAACATCATTTCTCTTTTTGATTGTGTGTGTTTTGTTTTGTCTACTGTCACTGGTTTGTTTAAACAGTCAAGAAAATAGACGGGGACGATCTTTTTTTTACCACTTTTTATTTTGAATTAACTTTTATTAACTATCACTATCAGTGGCCGAATGGTTCTGATGCCAGCCTCAAGATCATTAGATACCAGATTTAAATCCTGTCTGAAGCTTCCGATGTTGAGTCCTTGGAAAAGATTCTTTACTTATTTTTTCCTCACTCGACTCAGGTGTGATTAAATACCCAGCTATTGTCAGTAAGTTAGTATGATGAGCCTAACAGGCTGCTCAACTGTATGCTCCCCATGGGAGATGAGAAGGATATTGAATGACACAGCCTGGGGGGATAAATGATGTAATGTCTTTGAACCTGTATTTGTTCAGGGATACACTCTATAAATCCTTCTTTATCTTTAAGCTACAAAAAGTCACTAAGTAATGATCATTCAAAAGGAATTTGGTTGGTGTTTGTAGCAAAATCTTGTTACTTGGTGTGAACGTAACAAAACCCTAATTTTTGCGTGCTTTGGTAATTTTTGTCCTGCAAAACTTTTGCACAATTTAATAAACCAACATCGAGCATTTTGTATTTAACAATTTTTTAAGACAAATGCCCTCTGGTCACACCCTCATCATAACCTCGACGGGAAGAGTTGCATTAGCAGCAGTAATCGTTTTGCCGTCATCTTCACACTGTCGTTGTCATCCAGGTCTGGGGGAACACCTCGGACAAACAGTCGAGGATCCAACGTGTCGTGAAGACAAGGCATGCCTTGGGGTTTTTTGGGGATTTTTTTGTTTGGGGTTGGTTTTTGGTTTGGTTTGGGGGGGTTTTTGGGTGGTTGTATTTTTTTTAAAAATAAATTATTATATATATTATAATCATAAATAAATAATAAAATAGAATAATGAATACAAATTCATTCCCTTTATTGATCCCAGGAGGAAATTGGTATCTCTAGGGTCTATTCCGAGGGTAGACCGGAATAACCCAGGCATCAGGTGCAGCGCCGCAACGTGGGACCACGGTCTCGTGAAAAAAATCCAGTGCTTCCATCAGGATTTAAACATGTAACCACTGCGCCACCAGCTCCCCAATTATACTCCTGAGTTCACATTAAATGGTAACGTAAAAATGTATAATTGCCTATATTTTGTCTTCAGTGTATTCTTCTAAATAGGACAGAAATAATCCAAGTGACAGGACAGCCACAATGTAGGCAAAAGT
Organism: Dirona albolineata; assembly: GCA_031763155.1. Taxonomy (NCBI): domain Eukaryota; kingdom Metazoa; phylum Mollusca; class Gastropoda; order Nudibranchia; family Dironidae; genus Dirona; species Dirona albolineata. The sequence goes on from JARFNW010092995.1 coordinate 10,280, forward strand.
TGTTCATTTCCCTACTACTATACCCACGGGGAAAAACTCAATGACTCGAACCACACCATCGGCATGGTTAAAAGTCAAAGGACTGCAACACTACGTCAGAGGTTTTGTTCTTTTGTTGATTTGTTTATGGTTTGTTTGTTGTTGGGTTTTTTTGTTTGTTGTTGTTTTTTTTGTTGGGGGTTTTTTTAACTGGAAATTCTAAGATCATCTGTAGCTTGAAGTCAAGGTCTGCGTCATCAGGTTATCTGCATTGGCTAATGACAAGGTTGTGGTTCGCTGTGCATTGGGTACCATTTCAATTGTGGCACAATTGCAGGCTCACACTCACAGATTTAACATGATTTATCCACCAGCAGCGCTGTCTCATTCATTATCCTTCCCAACTCTCTGGGGAGCGTACGGAAGGTAGACCATCTATATTATGACTGCATCATACTGACGACAATATATTCCTCTCCCTTAACTTTTGAGGATTTTTTTTACCCAATGATTCAATGATAGCGCTACCACTGCCATGATTCGAACTTGGGATCTCACGATCTCGAGTCTGTGTAGTTGGTATGTCTTATGGACCTCTCCTCTCTACTCTCTGCCACTGAAGCCGCATTAATAAAGACGCTTAATCAAGGGAGGTAAATAAGTAACAATATGCTCATACTCATACATCATAATTTCACAGTGCAGTCCCTTTGTCAATATTCGTGGTGAGAAAAATTACGGCAGCTCATTTACATGTGGTTGTTATCTTTTGTGTCCTTTTTTTTCTGTTTCTACGTCACTGGCACCCCCACCCACCCACACACACGCAATGCTTTCAATGCTTATTCATTCTAATGATACCCAATTGCATTGTATTTTTTTGAAAATCAACATATTATAGATAATGTACAGCTTCTACGTTGAGGCAACACAAAACAGCTACGTTTGGAACACAGGCCTTTGTCAAGCGACAATAAACAAGGAACAGTCACACGTAAATTAAAACACATACGGTTGGAGAGGGAGTGGTACGGGAGGGAGTGACGACCTGTTGATTAGAAATGCTATATTATTATTAGTCCACTTGTGTGGAAAATATTTATAAATGACCCAAAACAAGAGGCTAGTGGAACAAACAACAACAAAGAGTTAAGTTGAGTCTTGTGGTTGATCTACCTTGGTGCAGAGAAAAAAAGCGACAGCAAAGCAATTCATTATAAAATGTAAAACTGAAGTGTTTTATTCGAATTGTTTAATTCGACGTAATGGTTCTTTGGTATAATTATAGTGTCTGGCTGCTATTGGCGAGGCGATGGGTGCTGTTACATTGAGTTGCAGGCTTGGGTTCAGTTCCCGCTGTCGGCAGTCATTCTATCCTTCTATTGTCTATTGTCTTTTTCTGGCACTGCATGCATAACTTTCCTTCTATTTGTTTTTAAAAAATATATATCATCAGTATGGGTGCCAGCTCATATTTCATCCTTATAATATAACCTACCAACATCGGCATTTCGCATCATCCGTGAAGTGTGATTTCAGTGGCCGAATGGTCGGTCAGGCTGTTGGCCTCGAGGTCATGAAAATCCGGGTGCGAATCTTGCAAGTGCTACTCAATGTTGAGTCCTTGTGAAAGACTCTTTACCAACTATTCCTCAATTGAAGCTAGTCGTCATGAAATAGTTTTTAAAAATACGTGATGAAGTTATGTCTTAAACTTAAAAGGCAACTAAAAACTAAACTGAGAGCGTTTAGAAACCCTAATTAACTCTTTCAACATCACTCCTAAATTTATCGTTATCATAATTTATGTCAAGAAATTTTTTAAAGATAGATCACCAGATTAGGTATCTATTATAGTTATTCTGTGAGATAGACCTCTTGATCTCGAGTCGAGTAGTCTAATCACTTGACCACCGACGCCACAATCTAATGGAATCATGACATCTGCAGGAAACGATTGCTGAACTATAATTATGTAGGTCAATTGTAATCTGTTTGTCTTTAACTTACTTTTCTGGCAATAGGTGAACACTGTTTCCTTTGGTTTTCCATTTCCCAAAGATCGTCGGTCTACTGTGAGTAAAAAAAAATGACCGTGACAGTGACAGACAACTTTCCAATGGTGAATAAGGAATCTCGTGATTTTTGTTGTTGCTGTTGTTGTTGTTGTTGTTTTGTTTTTGTTTTATTTTTGTCGGTACTTACTTCCCGAATAGCTACTTATTGCGGTTTAAATTAAAAGGGGACTCGATACACAAACTTCCCGAATAGCAATGTCAAATCTCTGGGAAAAAAAACTTTTTACGATCTTTTCCTATTGATTGAGACTGTTTCTAGGCATTGGCAGAATGGATGACCGTGAGGGGTGCCGAAACATAAAAATGAAATATGACAAGATAAGAGTAAGATAAGAAAACATCTTTATTATCAACCAAAAATGGTACATTTTCAAGGTTCTAAATACCTATTTTTTGTATAAAACACACACACACACACACACACACACACACATTTTCAAGGTTCTAAATACCTATTTTTTGTATAAAACACACACACACACACACACACACACACACAAGCAAAACTTCCACACAATCAATAAAGTCATAAAGGTAATTTAATAAAAGCGAAAAATTTCTTAAACAAATACATACATAAGGAACAACAATGTCATGGTGACCAATGCAATTAATAATAATGATGATGATAATAATGATAATAATAATAATAATATTAATAATAATAATAATGACGATAATAATAATAATAATAATAATAATAATAATAATAATAATAATAATAATAATAATAATAATAATAATAATAA
>JARFNW010093106.1:0-13082 GCA_031763155.1 Dirona albolineata
AAGAAGAAGAAGAAGAAGAAGAAGAAGAAGAAGAAGAAGAAGAAGAAGAAGAAGAAGAAGGAAAAGAAGAAGAAATAAAAGAAGGAAAAAAATGAATACGAGGTGAAGAAGGAAAGGGATAGAAAGAAAAAGAAGAAGAAAACAGGACTGGACCCTGCAATCAATCATAGCACATAAATGAAGAGAAGAGAAACCTGTATTATTATTTCACTTTTTTGTTTGTTTGTATTATTTGCTTGCTTTGTTTTTATTTCGGGGTTTTTTTTGGGGGGGGCATGTGTCATAAAATAAATTTCAAATAATTGCGTGTGCTTTGATTTATAAGATCACAGACAAATCTGGAAACACTCAGAAGCATCGCTCACAACAGAAAGGAATGGTTTGCACCCCTCACCTGCCCATTTGTTCAAGCACCCCTCACCTGTCCCTTTGTTCAAGCACCCCTCACCTGTCCCTTTGTTCAAGCTCTCCATCTGTGCCTGGCAGACGTCGTGGACCCTCTTGAAGAGCTTGTCTCCAGCCAGCGCCCGAGACAGACCCAGCTCGGCAAAGACGTTGGCCGCCTTGTAGCGCTGGAACACGGGCCCTGTCTGGGCCATCTTTGGTTTGATGGCTGGCATGAGGCTGGCCAGGTCCATGTCTAGCACACCTACGATGGCTGGGGACACAATGAAGGATGGGAAATTACAAACTTGAAAACAAAAAACGGGAAAATGGGGATCACTTTGTTGTTTACCATAATATATATAATATAATTTTACTGAATGTTTACAACAAATTTGTTCCAGATATAGAGTAATTATAGGAAGGCCCTTGAGCATGGCTATTTAGCTACATATTTCAAGTGACTAAAATACAGCCGTTTTTACCAAGGAGGCAGCATTGACAATAAGAGCCAGGATACTGATATTTTCATGCAAATGGTTGGGGATAGATCCTAAGGACAAATTTCATAAAGGGAATTTATTTTTTAAATTCTTTTTATAGTAGCCTGCTGAAGAAGGCTTGAACCAGACTTACTTCTCTTGTTAAGTTTTTCCCCTTCCTCATCCAAGTCGTTCTCATCCGAGGAGATTTCTTCATAGCCTTCATTCTCAGTATTACCTGTTGGAGGATGGCAAATATCAAACATGTTTAGACTAACCACCCTTTATTTTAACACTGTTATACTGTAAGATCACATCAAAGCATCGTCATGTCATTATTTACAAGGTAGAGCAATGTCCGACCCGCTTGTAACCGTTTGATACTTGACTCGTATTGCCTACATTCAGGTGACGCAAACTGAAGCTAATGCTTGGGGTATTTCAGCCGTATATTTCCTGAACTGTACCCTAAACACAAAGTGCCCCTGTGGACAGAATAACAACAATTGTATCTTTATCTTGTCCTCATACTAAGCAAGTCTATCATCATAACATGAAAGCTATTTTTGTAAACAGTCAATTCAATAAAAATTTAATTCACAACAGTTCGGATCGACAGAGTCTGGGTAAGTCATCACATGTCCAACGAGCAATTAATTCTTTTTTCTCTTCATTATAATATTGTAGAATTCTATATAGCCTTGTTAGTGTTGAGCCCCCCCCATGTGTAAATATGACCATCTACGCACTGAGAAGTCAAAGCATGTCACATAAAACAGACATTTAAAAAAATAAAGAAAGAAAAGAAAAAATAAAGAAAAAATTGAAAATGAAATTCTTAAATTATAAAAAAAAAGGAGAAAAAGAAAATATGAAAGTTAGAAAATAAAAATGTTAAAGCCTGTTGATTATTCAGGTCCACTTCCTTACGTCTTCGTCTCTCCCTGATGGGTTTTTCTTTCTGGACGTCCTCCACAATCTTGACATTCGGGATGTTCTTCTCCAACACCGGCCTGGAACAAATTAGCATAAAATTCAAAATACATAATATACAGGGGTGTAAATAGCAATCGAAAGAATAAAAAAAAGAGAACAAATTAGCAAGACTAAAGATAGACTATTGAGTCTGAAATCATAACTTGCCTCTAATATATGAAAAAGCAAAGTCTAAAATCAGACAAAGCAAAAAGTCGGAAATCAGACAGAATATGAAAGATTTGTACCCCTGAATGTATATATATATTTAAACAAAATTTATTATGACAGCCCTTGAGAATTGAACACGAAAACTTGACAAATACAAACAGCATTCACTCACAAGATAAATATATCTGCACAAGTTGTCTGAAGTTTTCTGGATGCTTCAAAGAAGCTCTATGAACATCCCAAAACAATTTTAAAGCAGAAGATGATAAAAGTAACTTGATAAAAAGTCTTGTACATGATTTCTTGATACATGACATAATTCTACATTGAAATCAAAGCCAGGTATCTAGTTTAAAAATTGATTTATATTTCAAAATTTGTAAAAGTGCATTTTATTTTTTTTTGCAATGGGGGTGCCACAGACACTGGAGGCGTTGAGTTTGAAACCCACAAGATGATATTTTTCTGCAGAAAAATGATCGGTTTCGCTTGTGGAAATATTATATATGAATGGTTAAAAGTCGAAACACAATGTTTCCGAAATATAATGACTGCGTCGCCTGGCTCTATAGGTAATGGAGTCTGAACACCAGGTTTCTAGAATTCCATATACAAGGCTCAATGTTAAAAAAAGATTGTTCGCCGTAAAATTTATACTTATATAATCACAATCTACATTAAGTTTACTCTACGGTTAATACACTTCACCAAGAACAAAACTCCAAGACCTAATCTGAAAAATTCAAGACCTTTACGTTTGCAAAATCGACACTGCCCTGCATTATAAATGGGAATGGATAAAATAGAAAGAATAATTTTTTTTTACTCACTTCTCTAAAAGAGGTTCGATTCTTGGTTCCACAAGTTCATGTCTTCTTATGGGGACATCGCTGTCTCTGTTCGTGCCGCCACCGCCGCCACTACTGTTGTTGTTGCCAGAATTTTTAAATCCGCCAAAGAAATTGCTGCTGTTGTTGTTGCTGCTGCTGTTGTTGGGGTTGTTGTTGATACTGGAGAATGGCAGTCGATGAGGTGGTCGCATATTGACCTCTGGGTCAATGTCCCACTCGTCGATATTGTCCAGGTCTTCGGCCATGCTCCTCATATGGGCCTGGTAAGGTCAAGGATAGAAAAAAGGAACCAATTATTGTACATCAGTGCAAACAGGTTCTATTCAAAGGCATTATAAGGTTCTATGAATTCATGTTACAGTGTGTTTGTCACAGTCCATCTTCTAGAGGAGAAAAACTCTCTTTCTTTATCAATAATCCATGGGTACATTTCGGCTTTCAAGAATGAGATTAATAACATCATTACCAAAGTAAAACGAAAAATTTGAAAAAATAATCCGTCACAGAGGGACCGCTGTGTGTGAAATACTCTTAACGCCCAAAGTGTTAGTTGATCAGAACGTAAATAATAATAATCATACCTTTCTGGACGCACCACCAATAAGGATGTCGTCGGCATCGTCATCGTCCGACCAATCACTGAAGACCTTCTCGTCCTGTTGGCCATCATCTGTCAGTGAAATAAACAACAAAACTCATCATCATGAGTCATCGGTCACGTCCATACAACATAGGTACACTACCATACATTTCACAGTAAGTAGCAGTCCTGTAGAGCCTAATGTCCCCCAAAGCCGATCTCATCTCAGGTTTCCGTAGCGTAGCGTGAAAAGTGATCATTCGGCACCCTCTGAAAAAGTCTATTATGCTACCTGCCTCACTCAAAATCGTGAGATCCTGGTAAGTTGCTGTACTGTACGCTGCACAGAAAGTTGAAAAGGATATTGGATGATGTGGGCTGCTGGGAGATAAATATTTATAAATATATTATATAAGTCTGTGAGCCTGTACTTGTACTTGTACTATAAACCCCTTTTTATCTTGGATCTGTAAAATCCCTAATGTTGGAACAGAATCTCGTATTGGTCTTCAATACCGTACACCCGCCCATACATAAAATCACTTACCTAGCCCATCACCCAGCATGGCAGCTGCAATGTCCCCTCCGTCCAACTTGGCAGGCAACGACTCTGAACAGAAAAAGAAAGTGGAGAATATATAACATTGGAATACCAGGTTGCAAATAGCAAACGAAAAAAATAATCTGAAAACATCAGCAAGACCAAAGATAGACTAGTGAGTCTGAAATCAAAGCTTGCCACTAATATGTGGAAAAACAAAAATATCTAAAATCAGACAAAGCAAAAAGTCTGAAAGATTTACACCTCTGCGGAATATAGATATTCTTTTAAAGTAGAGAAAATATATTGTAAAAAACCCCCAAACCCTATAATATTCTTTTATCTCACTGACATGTATGGATGGACACACACACAAACATGTATATGATTATTATGTCATTGCCATGACTGTAAAGTAACATATCTGAAGAAAAAAAAATACTCTTTTATTTTCAAAGTTTTAGTTTTATACCAAAGGCGAAAAATATTCTAAAAAAATATTTTTATAAAGATACATCAGATGTGTGCAAGCAACAACTTGGAAACTAAATGCTATCCACGGCGACGAAACTAATGATCTCTAGTTTACCTGTGCCAGCTCCGTTACCACACGCCCTGGTATCAGGTTATGGTCAACAACGCTCCAGTCACCCATAAAATGATACCAGCGTGAATGCCTGGCTTGTCCTGATTTCTAGATTTCAAACAAGGCGTGCTTTGAAATGTAACTATTCTTCAAATGCTTTCCTAATCCATTATCTACATACGTTATCTTTCCTAATGCGGTAAATCAATGAATGAAGTTTTTGTCAATATCAGTGAATGAGAGAATGAACTAGACCAGGGTTGTGCAAAACACATTGTAATTTCCTCCATGGATCAATATTATTATAATCTTATCTTATCTTATCTGGCAATCAAATACTCCACCCACCGTTGTCAGAAGACCGCCCTTTTTTAATCGGAGAGCTGTGGTACGACTCAGCTTCTGATGCGCTGGGCGAGAGCAACCTGTCCTTCTTCTTGGGTGTGTCTGAGGCCAATTTCTGGGCGAGTGGGAAACACAGACGATGATGATGATCAAATGACATTTTTTTTTACAAAAATAAAATAAAGATGTACAGGCTCACATATTTTAATTTACATCATTTAAAAAAATGAGAATGTTTAAACAACAAATGCTTATTCAAGATGTTAAACACATTCTATGCATGATGTAGATGTCTTAGGGGAATAGTAATCTTGAAATTCATAATCATTGTAATTGTTGTTATAGTGCTGATTTTAGATTAGACAATAATCACTTGGCATGACGTGTGTGTGTGCACTGTGTTACACCAAAGTAATGACAATTTGCCTCTTTGCTAAAATTCCCAGTTTCTATAGCTGTTTAGTGAATACCTGAGGCTACAATATCATGTTGTCTGGTCCAGATAGAGTAATATTGGACTGTGTATTGCATCTTGCACCAAAACAAGGTTTATTGACACAGTGGGCTGATCCCCTGCTTGCCTTAAAATCTTGAGCCATGGATTTTCCAGCTCTGTATCACGCCATGTGTACTAGTGGGGCACAGACTTGCACTTAATCTGGATACGTTGTAGCAGGGTGTGCACATTGATGCCTTCTGTCTTGTACACTGTCCCTACACTGTTTATTTACGGTATTATAGGGAACAGATAACAAACAAAAGTAATGACAATAATAGGTTCACCAGACATTAATGGAAAGACAGTCGATGCAATGACTTCATTAATTCATTTTTAAAACATGATTTTTATGACATAAGAACTGTCGCAATATTCCAATCTAATAAAACAATCACCTGACTGTCATCCTTCTTGGGAGTATCCGGTTTCCGTCTGTCACGACCTGCACCACTGACCCCTGAAGCAGCTGGAGCGGGAGATCGAGTATTGTCCCTCTTTCTATCTCTGCCAAGGGATGGGGCTGGAGACCGTGAAGGGGAAGACCTCTTCGAGACGGGAGAGCGGTTCGAGCGTTTCGAGTTGGAGTCGGGAGATTTGGACACCTTCCTGGAACGGGACTGCGACTTCCTGGAATTTGTGGAGTCTTCACTCTTGTGGGATTGGAACTCCCCGGGGGACTGGCCTCTGGAAGATTTCTCCCTGAATCCAAAGGGGACGGAAAAAAGGATAAATTAACATCTTTGTCAACCAGACATCCAAAGCATTTAATCTAACGTGTAGAAGCTAAAATATGGTTGGTTTATCCAATTTACATTTGGACATTCACTCTGAAATCAGTAAAAGCAGTGTGGGTTCTATGAAAGACTGGGAAATTCCTGTTTAAGTAGAACTGGGATTACCCCATACTTATTACAGACCTCCCTTCCCACACACTTGGAAAGAAAAACCTGTATTATCCTGAGAAAAAAAAAATCTGAATTTTGAAGAAAAAATCAGTACCTACTTCACTAGAGTGCTTATACAAAAACTAATTCAACAATTACTTTCAATTACCTAACAAAAGGCACCATATCATAATGAAGAAATAAATAGAGAAAGAAAAAAGAGGAAAGTGAAAATCTTCAGGTTTAAAACATCATTCTTACTTATCTCTGTCCGTCTTGTGTGCCTCTTTCCTGTCATCCGGTTTGGCGCCAGACTGGACCTTTCCAGACACGGAGGTGGACAAAGACGAGGGGGGCAAGGTTGGCTTCTTGTCCAGAATGAGTCGGGATCTGGCCACCAGCCGGCTGGCGCGACTAGCCATCCCACCCTTGGCCTTCTCCGCCTTGGCGTCCTCCACAGACTTCATGGGCGTCTTCTTGCCCCCAAAACTCTTGGTCGCACGTTTCTTGGTAGTAGTGGTCGTCGTTGTTGCTGTCGAAGCTCCTCCACCTGACGCGGTAGCCGGTTGCTGGTCCTGAGAGAACAGACTCGCCAGAGATTCATCACGAGGGGCAGGGGACAAAGTTTCCTTGATACCCACTCCTCCTCCTCTGTACGGCTTCGATGATGAGGAAGAGGAAGAAGGTTCCGTACGGTTCTCTTTCATCCTGGACATACCACCACCACCTCCAGACTTTGATCCCATATCGTCAGGATTGTCAGACCTCCTCGGGCCACCAGCACCAGGTCCACCACCGCCCCTCCGCGAAGACGAATCCACAGAGCCGTCTCTCATCTTCCAGTCTCTACCGTTATCACTCCCCTTGCCGCCCCGACTGAAATCGTCTCTGTACGGCGCTGACGGCATCCCTTCACCGCGTCGTGGAGGTTCCTTGGGCGACTCCCTTCTTCCGACACCTCCTGTTCTTTGCTCATCTCTCCCCCGACCTCCTCCAAAATCCCTACCCTCATGTCCTCCTCGATAGCCACCGCCAAAGCCTCTCCCTTCTCCTCCCCGACCAGAATCCCAGTCCTCTCTGCCGTAGGGCCCACCAACGTTACCATTACCACCACCACCTCCACCACCCAGGCCATCCCTTCCTCCTCCACTCCTTCTATCGTCCCAACCTCGTCCTTCTCCATTGTCAGCGCCACGATTGAAGCGACCAGGACCTGAAAGGAAAAACAAAATCACATTCACATTTCTTTAAAATAGCACAACATTTCTATAGCGCATCAAGGTGTAATCCAACTGCCTCCATTACAGCCCTGCATTTGGGTTATTTGTCTTTTAACCAAACACACAAAATAAAGGCAATTGTTTTAAATAAACAAAAAAACCCAATAAGTGGTCACGTCTAAGCCCAAAAAGTTGCGATTAACCAATCTAAAATATGATTGTTAACCTGTGACTTTTTTCTAGAATTAATCATGTTATCAGTGGCTCATTGCAATTAGGCAGAGTGGACGGTCCTTATATCATTGTCTATGGTTCTGACAAACTCACCCCTGTCAAAGCTTCCTCTGTTGGCATCTCCCTGGAAATGGCCCATTCTGGAATCTGTTCCATAGCGGCCTCCACCTCTCTCTCCATCCTGCTGTGGACACAAGATTTTAAAAATTTCAAAAATGTATTATCTATTATGCTCCCCTTTGAAGTTTAAGGCACACAATGTTCAATCAGAATTCATAGCTAATGAGTGTTTTAGTTTTAGGTTTGAGAAAAGGGATCAGCTTTCCAAACGACATCATGTCTGATAATGACATGCAAAACCAACAGACACAAAATTTGGTTCATGCTGAACTCAATAAGAGCTCTCCAAGCATCCAATCATGAAAATTCAAATATAATAAATTCATTTGACATATATATTATTTTGGATTCCCATTCAAGTATTGTGGATACGATATATAAATTTTTGCGTTCTTGGTTGCATGATAAATTAGTATAAAATATATTTCTGCATTCTTGGTTGCATGGTTAATTAGTGTAAAATATATTGCTGCATTATTGGTTGCATGATAAATTAGTGTAAAATATATTTCTGCATTCTTGGTTGCATGATAAATTAGTGTAAAATATATTTCTGCATTCTTGGTTGCATGGTTAATTAGTGTAAAATATATTTCTGCATTCTTGGTTGCGTGATTAATTAGTGTCAAATATATTTCTCTTCTAAGAATAATCAAAATCTTATTAACGTTTGTTTGGGCCACAAACACGTTTGGATTATTCTTCTGCTTCTTCTTCTCCAATTGGTTTCCATGTTTTATAGTTTTAACAAATGTAGCCACTGTCAAGAGTTACACCCTTGCCTCCAGCAATCACTTATGATTTAAATAAAATATAATATAACAAATACATTAAATACAATGACAACCATGATGATTGTAACGTAAAATAAACGATTCACTGACCTGTTGACCGAAACCTCCTCCAGGCCTTCTCATTCTGTCATCCCTCTCTCCTTCCATCCGACCTCTTTGACTGTTTCCTGCTACTCCTCCTCCTCCTCTGTCTCGCTGTGGAGGTTCGTCCCTCCCTCCCCTCGTTCTGTTGTCACGATTCTCTTTCTTGTCATCCCTCTCTCCCTTCCGTGACGAATACTCCCCTCCTCCCCTCTCCTCGTAGTGATCTCCCCTGTCTCTGACTTCTCTCCCTTCCCTCCTGCCTTCCTTGCTGGCGTCCCGCTGGTGACTCTCTCGTTCCCTGTCCTTCCTTCCGGGCTGGGTGGACACCAGTCGGCGATGACTTCCTTCCTTCCATTCCTTACGGCCATCCATTTTGTTCCCTCCTCTGGCACCATCAGGTTGGCGTCTTTTCAAAGACTCAGATGCTCTATCATCACGACCTTTGCCACGAGTATCTAGTCAGAGAATATTTTCACATCAAGCAAATTGTGATTTATATTATATATATATTTATATATCAGTAATCACTGAGTCATTGATTGTGGCATCTTAGCAACAACAAAAAAGATAAAAAAATAATTGTAACAAATTCAAAATACAGACGACAGCCTTGATTTTACCAGGCAACTCGATTTAATGAAATGTTGAAGAATTCCAAGTATTCAAAGGAATGTAACAAATTCTTTTATGAACTTTCAGATTCGATTAATATGTTATCATTATCATCATTATTACTTTGGCACAGTGGGCTGATCCCCTGCTTGCCTTAGAAATCTTGATCCATAGATTTTCTAGCTCTGTGTCGGGCCATGTGTACTAGTGGGGCACAGACTTGTGCTTGACCTGAATACATTTGTATCTGGGTTTGCACGTCGATGCCTTCTGCCTTGTACACTGTCCTCGGCCAGACTCAGAGTTGGTCCCTACACTGTTTAATTACAGTACTACAGGGAACAGATAACAAACAAACAAATCATTATTACTATTATTATTATCATCTGCATCAACAACATTATCATTAGCAGCACTCACCTGAACTTTCCTCCCTCTTCTTTCTCTCCACGTGGCCCTCCCTCCTTGAGGCCAAGCTCCCACCCTGCTGCGCTCGTCCCTTGTTCCTTCCATCCTTTGATGACATTCTCTGCCTCTTCCTTCTCCCATCTCGACTCACAGAGGACGAAGACGATGATGATGCTGATGATGACGAGGACGATGATGAAGATGATTCTGACCGCTGGTGTGCCTTCCGACGGCCCCTCTGCTGCTGCTGCTCTCCTCTCTTTTCAACAGACCTGGACCTCATGGCGGTTCGGCCCATTCTGTCTTTCCTCATTTCTGGCGGAGGTTGCTTTTTTCTCTTGACTGAATAAAAATTTAATGAAACTTGATTTAAAATTAGAAGAGGAATGCCTCTTTATATAGATCTAAATTCAGACACAAGACACAAACAAAAGAGTAAAACATAAATCTCTGATGCTATTATGTCACAATTTCTCTGTTTCAACGATCAAATGAAGATAACAAAGACAGTAAACCTCAGAGGGGGTAACTATTTCCAATGTTGTTCTTTATATATATATATATCAAGACTGCTTTAAAAAATCCAAGACAACTAATTAATGTTATGTTGTTTCTAAAACTCATCTTGTGCAAGAATTCATTACATTTAAGCCAAGTTTGAAATTGCTTTAAAAGTTATAACAACAGGTACAATGGCTGCTCACATAGAACAGGGTTGATAAACAATCGTTTTGACTAACATCCATCATTACTTTGTATATTATCATAACATCAATCCACACCAACTTTTGATGATTTACAAAAAAACAATAATTTTTTTTTAACCCCATGCATTCCTTCCTCCTGGTCTTTTAGCTAAGGGGAAGACACCAAAGCAACTCAGGCAGGCTCAATGGACACAGAATGAGTGTCAATGTTGCTGACAACGAATGCAAGCGCTATCTGACTTATTAGAATGATTCCCCCACACTATATAAACTGCAGTAATAACAGGTGATTGGATAACAAAGGAAAGTATACAGAATTAAAATATTCACAAAACCAAACAAACAATCACATAATTACCAGGACTGGGGGAGCTCGAGCTTGAAGAGCTTGACGCTCTGGATGACCTTGACCTTTGTCTAGAGCCGGATCCTCGACTGACAGACCGAGACTTTTTGGAGGAAGACGATATCGAGCTGACAGTCTTCTTCTGCTGTTTCAAAACTTTCTTCAAGGGAGATAACAATTTTTTTGATTTCCCCATGTACGTCTCAGCTTGGTGACCTTTCTCCTTCTTTTTCTTCTTGCCCTTTCCTCCTTTACCTTTGGTCTTGGGAGAGTCCGAGTCTGACAAGGATGAAGAAAAACCTTACATAATGCTTCAATACTAAAGTCAACAACTCAACACTGTCATCACATTAGTCATTAGTGATGCTATGGATAAGATTCAATATAATATAACGATAAATAATAATAAAAGAGAAACAGACAAACATACAAACACACTCAGAGAGAAAGAGTAATAGTATACATAGAGAGATTTAGAGAGTGAGAGATAAATGAGAAACAAATATATATCTGTTACCTTCTGAAGATTCCCGGGTGACAGAAGTTGGAGATGCAGGATCATAAGATTCAGCACCGGCAGTTGACCTCTTGACCATCAACTCTTTCCTGACCTTTGACACTGACTCCTCCACAGGGGGTGGGTGGTGAATGATCTCATCGCTGTGTCGGTGCTTCTTCTTTTTCTTCTTCTTGGGAGTCTCATCTTCCTCAGACTCGTGCCTAGGTCAAATAAATAGATTTTTTTAAAAAGTAAATAAATAAATAAACAATATATATATACATATATAATTTTTTAAAACACACAATTCTGTAATGAGTAAGGACCATACACATATAATTAATATCATTTTATAGGTATGCATATCTGTGTTCAAACATATTATGCCGACAATCAATGCAACGACTGGCACTTTGACACCAGACGAATCACTGTTTCAATCATGCGCTGTGTGCAGTGTGAGTAATTAACTCTGTCTTCTAAAAATCCAACTCACTTCCTCTTGGAGTCTTTGGCCTTCTCAACAACGACTTCCTTCTCCAGAGAAATCTTCTTGTGCTTTTTCTTCTTCTCTTTCTTCCTGAAATACACACAAGGTGGGAAATCTCTTGAATTCAAGCCTTTGCAGTTTACATCAATATCACTTGTTTACATCAATATCACTTGTTTACATCAATATCACTTGTTTACATCAATATCACTTGTTTTCTTCCTCCAACAATTAATTATAATATATAATATAATGAGTACTCTGTGTCAAAAATGAGATCCTAGAATCTCCAATCAATCAACGGAATTCACAGTTATTGAAAAAGGAACCTAAATCTTTCATTTTGTAAATACTAAACAATTTGAATTAGTTGATTCCAAATATTTCAAAATATCCATTTCCACTGAAGCTCTGTTGTTCAGCTCCCTACAACTGATCTTTATATGTTATAATATATCACATTTGACATTTTACTGTCTTTTGATAAGTTGTATTGATGGTTTGTTGTATGTTTGAAATTGAATGTTACACATAGGCAATTCAATAGAAATATACATTATCATTATCTTTTTTTTTTACAATCATGATAATAAACAACACTTTGAGTTAGAATATCTCAAAATACATTAACATTCATTGAACAAGAAATATGAAGTAAGTGCATTAACTTATCAATATATACACAACGTAATGCTGAGGGATCCATTGAAATCCAGCAATCCAAGACAATGAAAGATAAAGATGGTTTATAGTCTGTATCCCCATGTATGTACTACATATCACCCATCATGATGTCAGCATAATAATAGTAACAATAATGTTATAAAATAATAATAATAATATATTCCTTATATATATCATAACCATAATGCAATTCTATATCAAGGAAACATGCAAGCACTCACCCTGATTTCTCTTTCTTCTTCTTGATCGGCCTCTCAGGACTGCTCTCAGATCCAGATGAAGACTGCACAAAGAAAAAGAGAGATAAACCGTTTTTAACTAAAAATTAAAACAAATAAATTAATAAATAGATAAAAAACAAATAAATTTGGAACAGTCAAGAGCATTGCACTCTTTAAAGTTTAAATATAGAGTGCAATACTTTCCTCGTGGTCCCTGCCATCATCATTTTCTTACCATACTGCTATCTTAAATCTTAATTGGCAAATTACAATGCCAACAACAAAGAGAAAAAAAAAAAGAGAGAGAGAGAGAGAGAGAGAGAGAGAGAGAGAGAGAGAGAGAGAGAGAGAGAGAGAGAGAGAGA
>JARFNW010093216.1:0-22987 GCA_031763155.1 Dirona albolineata
CTCTCTCCCTCTCTCTCTCTCTCTCTCTCTCTCTCTCTCTCTCTCTCTCTCTCTCTCTCTCTCTGTCTGTCTCCCTCTCTCTCACGGGCAAGTCCACTCAGATCAATAAATCTTCACACAAAAATTTCAATTAAGAATTTGTTTTCTTCTCTAAAAATGAAATAAAGATAATCACAAACATTCTGTACCTAGTATCTATATAATAACTGCCGTTTTCTTCGACACGGACAAAAATAAACAGATATATTAATAATGTTATTGAAAGGTCTCGGCAGTAAAAAACATTCCACTAAGGGATCCATCTCGGTAACCCTTTTGGACTTAAATCTCATATTGTTATTGTTTGAATTGTTGTGCCAAGAAATCAATAAAGTAAACGTATCTAGGCAGGAAAACATGTTATTGTTATTATTAGAACAGAGTTGCCCAGGTGGCAACTCCCAGTTGTCCTGTAAATGAAGTGTAACTACTGGAGTAACAGCAAAGTGTTTATCGGTAAAATGTATATCGTTGTCCAATTTACTGGTAAAGAGGAGGCGAGGTGGCCTAGTGATCATTGCGAAGGTCGTGGGTTCGAATCCTATCACTTCCACTTCGTTGTTTTTCTTGGGCAATAAACTTTACTCCAATTGCCTCACTCCACCCAGGTGTCAAAATGGGTACCAGCTTACAGCTGGTGAAGTAATCTGCGATAGACCAGCGTCCTATCCAGAAGGGTGACGTATTGACACTCTGTCCGCTTCACGATACGGAAACCGGGATAAGCACCTTCTCTATGGGCATCATGGCTCGAAAGGACTTCACTCGCCTTTGGTTCGAGAGGTCGCGGGTTCAATTCCCGGTTGAAGCACTGTTTTTTTTCTCTCAAAATCTCGAACCCACATTGCGGCGCTGCTCTGCGGCTGACGTCTGGGTTAGTCCTGTCTACCCTCGGAATAGACCCTGGGATGAATAAAGGGAATTTTATTATTTTATTTATTTATTTTTATTTAAAAACAAATTTATTTGGATTTTTAGCTTCTGGCAGCCCTCATTCCTTCGTTTAGCATGATAATAGTACATTGTGATTTGTGTAGAAGGTAAGAACAAAAAAGAAGGGTGAAATGATAAAGCTTGAAATGCTAAACAAATAACAAAACAAAGAAAATTTCGGGTCTTTCCTTCATCAATCAAGAAACACAGAAAATAAAAGGTGTAAAAAGATAGATCGATAGATAATCATAATAATAATAATAATAATAATAATAATAATAATAATAATAATAATAATAATAATAATAATAATAATAATAATAATAAACAAAAATTAAAATAATAATAATAAGTTTTTACAAATCTAATTGAATCAATGGAACTAATATAACTCATATCCACCATTATGCCCTACGCACTTTACATGAAACGAAAAAGATGAAAAATGTAATATAGTTGTAATACACCAAACATAGATAATTAAATAACACAATAATAATATGTGACATATGATCCATTTTTTAAAAAACCACACAAGTCAGATTTTGACATTTTGACACTACGTATCTTTTGGTCCACAAGACAAACCAGGGTCCTAAAATTGACAACATGAAGACTGACCAGTTTGACGCTTTGCCTATACCCATAACCATTTTTGTATAGTTTGCTCACTGCTTACTATTAAAACGGGGCATGTACTTTGCAGACAGTACAGGAAACATGATGAGCCAGCAGGATCACAAAGGCCATCTTACGGCCACTATTACATTGAATACACTCCTGACTTTAATCAGACTCACCATTATCATGGAGGGCATTTTGTCACACAGTTTTCGGGAAGGCATGCCAAAGGGGGGTGCAGCCCCTGATGGACTGGCACTTAAAGTCTGAGGGGGGGTGCTGTTGATGAATTGAAATTGATTATAAACATAATGATAATGGGTAATCATAATCTATGGAGGTCATGCATCAAAACAAATGTAGGTATAGGTATATAACATATCACAGAATTAATTTCAAGTACACTGAGGTCATACTACTAAATGTTTCATTATGTAACGTTTTCAAAGACAAAATAAAAAGTAAGTTTATTCCAAGGTGACCATCAGGCCATTTTTGGATTCTCTGAAGAAAACAGATTTTTTTTAAAAGAAAGGCAAATAGAAATAAAGTAAAATAACAACCCTAACTTCAGCAAACCATAATAATAATTTTAAAAATTAAAAAAATAATCATGACCTTCTGTCATGTCAAAGGCGATGTCCCACTAGATGGCAAAGACTATTGACATGGCCAATAATTCAATTCTAAATCATCCTGTATTACCTAGTACCATACATTAAGAGGAGAAAACAAGATAGACTTACCCAACATACATATTGGCAGGACGATTGGATGGACTCGAGGGAATGGAGTGGTTGTTTTGGGAGACTAGGGCTTGAATCACTTGCTTGGGTCTCGTTTTCACCCGTGCCTCATGAAAAGATGGAAAGAAGAATAAAAAATAAACATTCATGAGGGCACAGATCCACATATTCTTGTATTCAATCACACTGCCATGAGTCTTGAAAGGTTCTCTATTTTGGACATATGGATTCCTAGATTCATACAAACAAGCCAAATTAACTACAACATAATATTGCAACAGGGCTCAAACAATATTTCTAAGCATGTTTCAACTCAAATCAAATTCAATTCTTATCAGCACAGTCGACTATGGTTGATACAATTCAGCAGAACTTGCAAATTTTTTTCCATTAACAGTAGTTGGTCTAAATAGAATGTAGCGCATTAATCATTAAAATAATGATAATTTCCACCTTAATGTCAATTACTTTAATTGGTCAAATGACAAAACCGAATGGCCGTTTTGTGTATGAATATTGGGGGTGTGGAGTATAACTAAGGGCCAGAATTGAGTTAGAGGATCTTAAAACGTTAGGAATTAAGCATCTTGAAGTCAGTTTTTAACTTTCCTGAGGAAAACGTGCTGCTGTAAATCGCTTAGAGCATGGTGATGATGGTGAATAAGCGCTATATAAATTATATTATTATTATTATCATTATTATTGTCATTCTACCTCGGCTACTGGTAACAGAATGTCAGAAATTTTCCAAACTAAGTTGCAATTGGCAAATGATTTTTGTATACAATTATTTGTTTCCAGGAAACAGTCTCATTTAACTAGTATCGACAAATGAAATTTTGAAATCACACTTCAGCAATTATACTCATGTCCTATGCAATGCTTCCCAGATTTTCTTCACACCAACCATTTTTAAAAAAAGTTTCTTACAAATTTCCCTATTGTTTTTAGATAAGAAAATATATAACCTTGTAAACTAAATTGAAAGAATGGTCTCATGCAAATTGTTTTCCAAGAAACAAATATACTCTTCGGCAGTAAATATCAAGAATAAAACATTTTCTGTGACCAAAATCAAAACATCCTGCCTCCCCTCTCTTCCCATGTACTGCTCTGAAGAAAAGCTGGTATACTTTAAGATCATGAATTGAAAACTTTTGTCATCGAGGCAATACTAATCAATGAACCGCATACCTTTCTCTCCACGGCATCTGTGATCTGCTTGGCCATAGCGGAAACTTCTGGATAAGGATCCACAGACAATTCACAGAGGGCATTCCAAACTGAGGAGTAAACGGTGACAAATGGTTGACCGCTGAATCCTACACCCGACGACACACGGCGTATGGTCTGACGGTCATCACACAGCGAATCGGTGCTTGAAGAATTGGCAATGGAGGGGAAATGCTGGTTGGGTGTTGCTGGAAGTTTGCAAGGAGGGTTGGTGGCATTGGTGGGTGGGAGGATGGGCAAAAAGGGGATACACATCAAATTAATTTTTTAACATCAAAGTCTTAAAACATCAAAGTCCTAAATATTTAAGTAGTTTACATATATTATTGTTCAGTGGCTAAATCATTGTTTTAAGCATTCTTTTTCCAAAAGCCAAATATCTTAACATTATTTTCCAGAAAGCAAAATACCATATATTTTTTTTTTTTTTCATTCTTATCAGTTGGTTTATCATCAAAACTAAAGAAAAAACTACCGGTGGTTTATACCAGAGAAATAATTCCTTAAGATGTATCAATTTAATAACAAAGCAAGGCACATTTGATTATGTTATCTCTAAAGTTGTAAAGACATGACTATGATCTTAAATCTATGAACATGAGGATACAAATTCTTTAAAAATAAAAGGGATACACTGCAAACAGACACACAAGAGAAAATTATGTTGCAGCAGATAAGGAGCAATAATTTTTTAAACAGCAAGGCCATTAATGAAGACAGCAATTATTAGCAGCATGAGCATCAAAAACTTTTTAAAAAGCAAGACATGAGCATCAAAAACTTTTAAAAAGCAAGACTTTACATAATATGAAAGATACATCCCAATAATACGTTGCAAATTTATACAAATGTTTAAAGTAAACGTTCTAAAGCTTTTTGTTTAAAACCCTTTTGACACTGCGAGGTCATATCAAAGGTGTTACATCCTTTTTTTGTTTTTCAAGTCTGCCTGCCATATAAATTCTGGAACAAACTTATGCCCCCACAAAAATACATGTTAGGGAATACATCAATGTATCATATGGAAAATGAAACCACAAACGGTCTCATATTATTGGATCAGTATGAGAAATACTCATAAGAATCAAGTATCTATCTACATTATTTGGCCCCTAATACTTTACAAGATCATTAGTCTGACAGTGTTCAATGTATATTACCACTGGGAAATCTTGAAAAAGAAAGCTGATAGTCCATATAATTTTAAATCACTTTTTTTTTTTCTTCTTGATATGATAACATCCTAATATCATTGTAAGCCATAACATCTAAAGCAACCACTATTTTAATGGTCAATATTTCCAAACTTTATCTGATTCTTGAATCTTCAATAACTTTTAATGAGCAACTTTTGCTCAAATCTATTGCTGATTCTGAACATATCCAAACAACTTTTCTTTTCCAATTTGTCACAGTCTTAATCAAAAGTATTTCAAAGAATAGCATCTAATAAATTTGCTGAAAAGTGAGATACAATAATAAACACTTGTTAAAACATTGCACTGCAAAAAAAAAAAAAAAAGTCAAATTCATGACTGACACATTATACTATTTAACACATATAAATAAGAAAACAAAATATTAGTACTGCACAACGCTTCTATGTCAAAATAACTCGGTATCAATTTTTAAAAAGAAAAGTTTCAAACTAAAAATAGTTGCGGTTTTTTAAAATACATCATTAAAACATTTCCAACATGCAAAGAGGAAATCCACAATTTTGAAAATGATAGCAAATTTTGCAGAATAGCATGAAACAGACGCAGCAAGAGATTGTCGAGGGGAGAATCCTTCAATCTGGTAGCATTCATGTTTACACTCTCATTCATTGCTAAATGCACAACATATACTTTTAAAATACTGGCACTGGCAGAAGTTAGTTATCTAAAAGCCATAATATGTCTTGCAACATGCAACAATCAGAATGATAGAGAAAGAAGAAATAGAGAAACTAACAAGAATGAGTTCGAAGTTTGAGATAATGAATTCTAAGAGGAACGTTACAGTTGTAAAAATCAAATTGCTCAAAATGAGCTTCACTTTTTTTCTTGGACTTCTTTTCTAAAAAACATCCATTTCACTCAACAAGCTTCTTTTTATATTCTTCTTCGTCGTCTTTTCTTAAAACATCCATTTCAACCAGACATACTACAGACTAATATTAATTACACATCAACTAAAATTCAACTACACAAACTTTAAAATTCAAAACTCTCTCAAGGTGGTCAGTGGTCGGTAGATCAGCAAAAATGACATCATGGGTCAATCAATTTTCTCTAAATTCATCTTAATTCTCTTTCTATGCACAGTCAAGAAAACAGATTTGGTCATAAATATTTTTTTCTAAAAGCTCACTTTAAAACTATGATCGACCTTAAAGAAGTCTGGCTTGTCAGAGTATTGCAACTAAAGACTAATAAAGGTATGTCACAAGACTGATTCATTAGTCAAATGCACCATATGCTATATAAGAAAGAGAACACGTTGAGGGCATCAAAACTGCTACCGACTTGATTTTGTTAAAATAAGCAAAATATTTGGTGAATGTATTCATTTTTTCTATTGAAAATTAAACTGGTGGCACAGATTATAGCTTTCAAATACTTTAAAAAACTAAAATCTTAGAATCCAAAATCATTGTCACTGTTGTTGTTTTATTGATTATTGACACACAATAATCACTAGACGTCAAGTGATCACTAAATGACACTTAAGTAATGGCAATTAAACATTATATATCTGGAAACAAAGCGGATAGAAAACCATTGCAATGATTCTATTTGACGCTTCAGACGTTCATCAGCCAATAAGCATGAAAAAAATTAGAGACATAATATATGCTAGAAACAAAATCATGAAAGATGAGTATAAGTATAAATGATTGACTAAATCAGTCGGCATTGTAATTGGAAGAGATGCAGTAGTAAAGAATGATGCCCTCAATATTGTTGGAAGTATTAAACACCAGCAGATGAATCAAAGCATATTTAGGAGCGAGATTATCATTGGTTACAAGTTCAAGAAAGAAACAAGAAACTAATCACTAAAAGTCAAAGATTGTTAAACAACAAAATTACAACAAGCAGGAAAACAGAATGATCATGTCACAGTGCTGTTCAGTCTCTGTGAAAGAAGCTTACAAGAGGTGAGAGTCTTGAAACTTCCTCGTGAAGCACTTCGCTTTATCGGAGTAGTGGGTAGGCTGTCTAGAAAATGGAGAGCACCAAAATAAATGGGAATGTTGAAATGACAGGAGGAAAAGCATAAATAGGTATTTAATAAGGGTCTAAAGGGTAGGGGTTTTCCTTTTGGGCTTGGGTTTTACTGTCTTGATGGGAGGTGGGTGGGGGGTTGATATACTCCTTTGGAGATACAAGAAAGACCACAAACTCTTAAAATGACAAAGGTTCAGTTACCTTCATCTTATGACAATTTGAAACAAAAGGAGGAAAAGGAGGGGGTGGGGGTGAATATTACTTTCTCTTTGTCAACGTTACAATTTCACATCAGGAATTTGTTTTGAGGCACATATATCAAACGGTAATGTTCATTTAATGCATATTATGATGAGCTCCTTTTAAAACACTGATTTTTTAAAATACAGATCTAATCAAATTCAATAAAATGTAGTGAGGCATGTTGAGTATGATCCCATACATATGTTGAGTATGTATTATGTTAAGTATTAGTTATTATCTTTATGTGAAATAATAATATTACGAATGACGAAGTAACGGAATAAACAAAGGGAACTTATCCATTCTGTTCTCCCCTTTTGACCTTGCAGGCTTCTCTAAAGAAATATGTGTTACTTGTTTTTCCATCAATGATATATTATATCGTCGTACCTACTAATCATTCCACTTGACTTACAAGTCTTAACAGGGCATTCATAAGGAAAATGTGTTCCATATCATAAGTATAGCAAGACAAAACAATATTTAGAATTATGCTTGCTCTGCTTTGGATTGCTGCAATTGAACAATCCAGACGGAGAATTTGAAGGCTCCAAAAATAAAGGAGGTTGACAAAACAATATTAAATGATAAGTTTAACTTCTTATCAAAAAGTAAATGTGCAAAACACTTAACAAGTCTGCTTTAAATTCAAATATGTATCTCTTGAGTTTTTGTATGGTTTGCTAAAAATAAATAAAAAATCATTACTATCAACAGATTCTTCAGAATCAATAAGGCTTTCGGACAAATCAACACTTCTAAAAATAAAACAAGTGACATAATTTTAAAATAGCAAATGAAAGACAGTGGAGAAATTAACAGTGTCTGGTCCTCTTTCAACCAACTGCAGGTGACAAAACTTATCCAGTCTGTTATCATCTGGCTTTGATCAATCTTAGGATTAACAAATCAAAACAGCACACAAGTTTAAAAACCAAGAATAACGAGTCACCCCCAGCTTGTACAACACTCATTCATACAAGGGGTATTGCATTACTTTCTCACTATTTTTCAACTGGTTATCATCAGTCTAAGAGTCATGTTTATTTCATGATACATTCATTTTATTGGCTCTTTGGTAAAAATTTTCAGTTTCTACAGTTGTTGGGTGAACACATGAGGCTACAATACCATGTTGTCTGGTCCAGACATGAGTAATATTGAACAGTGTATTGCTTCTTGTACCAAACAAGCTTTATTGGTACAGTGGGCTGCTCCCCTGCTTGCCTTCAAAATTTTGATCCATAGATTTTTCTGATCTGTATCAGGCCATGTGCACTAGTGGGGCAAAGGCTTGCACTTAACCTGGATACATTTTACCTAAGTCTGCGCATCAATGCCTTCTGTCTTGTACATTGTTCTCAGCCAGACACAGAGCTGGTCCCTACATTGTTAAATCATGGTACTATAGGGAACAGATAACAAACATTCATTTTACATTATTTAACCACAACGATCCAAGAAGAACCATGATGGTTGAGAAATACATCACATTTCTAGCAAAGCAACATAAGTTCCTACCTATTTGTTTCTGGCCTTCCTTGGCCACAGAGTTGGCATGAAGTCCAGCAGCGTCCAGTGAAATGGACATGCGGTCCATTCTCTCTTCCAGGATCTTCTTGACCACATTGACGAAATGGTGGATATAGACGGACACATACCCACCAAAGGCCACCACAAGCTCCTATGGGGGAGTCATAGGTAAAATGTAGCATATCTTTTATGCTTAAAATAGTAGGTTAACAATAAAGCACATTGATACTTAAAATAAAAGGAAGGAATTCATTTTAAATGTAACAAATACTAACCTTAAATCATAGATTCTCATATTTGTATGAAATTTCTAGCTACTGTCCTGCTCGGAGTATACATAACTTGAAGACTTTCCTTGCTTTTGACTAAAACTAAATCAATTAATATCAAGATTTTATTTTTTGTCTGCACAGTAGACATTCATAATAATAACATTTCTCTTTCCCCTACATATCTTAATAAGTAAATCTTTCTTTAAAAAACATGCACTTCAGAAAACTCTAACAAAACATTTCTAAAGACTTAAATCAATGTTTGTCACATTCCTTGATGTCACACATTCTGCATACAAAGAATACCTTAATATCAAACAGACACATGGGAAAGATGGAAGTTTAAAAGAATGCAAGATGAGCTTTGAACACAAATCATTAAAACCACTGAACAGCGACTCACCTTCCTGACCAAGGGACTCCCATCGTTAACACAGGTGACCAGCATGTTGCCCACAAGCACATCCACTGACACCGATTGGTCCGTCCTGTCTTGGGATCGGGATACAAAGGTACCTAGTGCGTAGACTGTAGCTGCCCGAACCTATTTTAAACATAAAGAATATCAACATATTATGTCATCAATCACCAGAGATATATATGTATATTATTTTTTAATGTGTACCACTCACTCCAGCTCATTTTCTTTTAAAGATTATATAAGGAACTGTATAACCTATAAAACTGTAATGCTGCGGATTGAATCTTGAATCATGACATGTTACAATGTTATATCTCACACCTTCATGTCACTTTTCACTATTTCCATCAACTCCACTATATCTATAAATAGAAATATTTATTCATTGGACTGATAGACCCTTGCAACAAAACAATTGCATTGAGTTGTCATGCACACATGGACCAAACAAGAATGCCTGTTTGAATTAAAATCTAAATCAAAATGTCCCTAATTTATTAATGACTCTTGCTCAGTCATATCTAGAATTTCTAGCCGGTGAATAACTTCCCTTGATGTTCTTTGTCCCAAATTGCTTTGACGACATGTCACTTTTGTTACATTCCAATGGTATAGTGCCTACGCTATATTACTGTTTCAACACCTTTTTTTTCACACCTGACATATAGGTATGTAGTAAATATACTCACCTCGGGCTCAGGGTCAAACAGGAGCTTAGAGAGCTTTTCATGAGCGCGATCTCGCACGCCACACCACCGAGCATTATCAAAATTGGTCCATACCTGGGAAAATGAAAAATGTTTTACATTAAGCCATTGCAAACAATGCCATCTTTCAAGTCATACACATATATTGTCCAGAACTTAAAGGATTAAGTGCTCAATAACATGCAATTTGAGCTAAGCATTAAACTAGCAATTTAACGTAATTTGTTTTTCGCATAAAAAGTACAAAGGAGCTCACTTTCACATCAGAACTGTGAACAAACAATGAGCACAAAGCACTGATAGAACTAAATACATACCTTGGCTAAACACAGGGCTAACCACTGACGTAGATGAGGATCAGAGTCAGCCAACTGGACCAAACACTTGGAGATGGTGTTGTCCTGCAACGCTGCCTCCTACGGGACAAATAAATATAATACAAAATATGACAATACCAAATATCTTGGCCTGAGAGTTATCTATGTGGACATCAAAAACAATACATTTAAGAAAATGTATTAAATCTAAATTATCATGTAAAAGAAAGTTTATTGATGAATGATGGTGTACACGACACAAGTTAATCTTTGTCAAAATGCTTTCCTCTGTAAAGGAGAAAATCTGAAGAAAATTCATCAAAACTGTTAGAGATAGATCTTATGACAGCTTTGGTGACTGCCAGAGAACAATTATCAACTATATTATTTATATCCCATCCTCATCTTTTGAAAAAACTATAGGACAGTTCTGTAAGTATCATACTGGATCTAAATTTATCTCTTAAACAAATGAACATGCTTCTGCACACAAACTATATAATCAGACATTGTCAATATAAATCATGTTGCGCAGACAAAGAAAAAAAGACATGCTTCATTTCTGAATACTGACTTTTTGTCAAACAAAAAATTTACATATAACATCCAAATTATGTATATTCCCCATACCCATATCAAACTTCCCACCTCCAATTGACCAATCTAAAATGGGCACTAAGAGAGGAATAACGATGTCAAAACATACATAATTCGGTGACAAATCAAATTGATAAAATACTTGACGCACAAACCCGCACAATCACCAACAATAGGCATAAATGTGATATGAAAAAGAGAAATTTTGAGCAATACCAGAAACAGACTTACCCTTCCTTGTGGATAGTTATTCATGATTATAGCCACAACAAAGGCTGCCATGGTCCGATGTGATGACTGTTAAGATAAGATAAAGCAAAATTCAATACATTCAATCTATCAAAAAAAAAGGGAAAATACATTCAAAGAAAAATTCACCTTAAAATGTATCTAACATCTTTCATATGTTTGATAAATGAGTATATGATTCAATATTGTTAAAAATCACCCCCAAAAAAATTTAAAACATTGAATGTAGCAAATAATATTCATTAACAAAAAGATTTTAAAAAAAGATGAAATCCAATCAAAGAAATTAAAACATATTCTAAATTCAAGTAAAACTAAATAAGTTCTGTCATTGCAAGATGTGCAAACCGAAGTCCCACAAAGGTTGAAGCGCTGAACAGAATTTGTATCATAATAAGTATGTTTAATGAAGTCTAAATATACTGTTAATACGCAACAAATTTTCACAAACTCCTTTTTTTTCTTTTTTAAATGGACATTCAAATACTTACAACCATATTTGATTCTGACAGGACACTAAGAAAATACTTATGACCGCCGTCTTTGACCAGGTCTGCTTGGCATGACTGAAAAAATATATAAATAATAGGATTACATATTACATTCATTATGTACATTAAGCAATATATTTGTCTCAATTAGCATCAATTTATACAAAGCTGTCTAGTAAAAGAAAACAGCCGCTATTTTTCATAAGAAGCTGTTGTTCGTTGATGCAATTCTTTAATTAACATTAAAGATATTTCATTTTAGTTAAATTTACTTTGTTCCTTTTTTAGAAAGATTTTTTTTATTTCAAAGTCCTTAAAAGTCTTCTTTTTAAGTACTTACAGGGTCAACAGCAAGGATTTTGGCCCAGATAAAGACCAAGAGAGGCCGCAATTCCTTGTCCGAGCTTTGCAATAATTTCAAAACATATGGAAAAATACCAACAGACAAGGCCTGGAACACAAGAATGAAAAAAAATAAGATTGTTTGTGTATGTTAAACCATAACCAGAGCTGATCGCATTAATATAAAATAAAAAATAAAAAGTAAGCAAGTAATTATATGTTAGGCGAGACCAAAAAAAACCCAAAAAACAATGACTAGAGTCATGATTGAAAGGAATTGGTGAGATGTTAAATCAGATGAATGTATCATCTGTTTTTATCAAGGCACTGATACAACAACAGGTAGGTAGATGCATCTTTAATTCTTACAGGTATCCCAAATTCCATGGCTCAGGTAAAAAAAACAACCTTACATTCAAATGGAAAGGAGGCTTGTTCTTTCTACTTTCTAAAGACCAAACATCAGTTTAGCAACTCAGCTGTTTGGATTACATCACCCGATCACAGAATTCTGATTAATATTGCACAGGTGAATAAAAAGAAGCTTGAGGTGGTTATATTTGAACACGATGGGGCAGCAATATGAATATATCAACGCCGTTGAAAGCAGTTCCATGAGAAAGATGCTCTTCTGTCTATGTCAAAAGTTTTTATTTTTACATGATCCTGCACCTACCAATCATGAATTAAATAGTCATCACTTCGAATTTGAGCACAAATTGAAAGTCATGAAATAATATATTTTAATATTGCGGTTACTAGTAGATATTGCTCCAAGCATATCTTTTATTACAAAATCTGAGATATTCCCAGACAAACTGGGACAGATGGTAAGTCGGATGTTAGCCATGTTTTGCAGATGAAATAAGTGAATATCTATTTCTAACTCAGTATGTATCTAATTTGCTAAAATAACATGCTTGCACAAAGATAAAATATAAATAAGACATACCAAATTGACAGCCCACGGACCAAGGTCAAGGAATTTGCCAAGAAGATCAAGGGCCCTCACTCTGTGAACTTGACTCAAAAGCACCTTGGATAAACAGAATTTATAACCATTACATCCTAGTCATGCTTCTAGTCATGTACTATTTTCGTCACCAAGGAGCTCTTTCACCAGTATAAAATGACATTTATAAATTTTGCAGATTAGTATCAATAAACATTTTCTGTCGAACAAAAGCAGTGATTTTAGGAGTTAAATCATTCACAATGTTACAGAAGTACAGAAGTCAAAACTATTGCTTGTACTATTCAAAGTCAAGAGTGATAAATGTGCTATGTAATACATCCTACGCCTATAAATTTCACGGAAAGACAAACTGTTTTTACCTTAATTTATGATTTCTTTTTTTACCCCTTTTTCTAGGAGATATAGAAGCAATAATAACAATAATGTGATCATCTGCTGCTGGGTAAAAATAAATAGTAACAAAAGATATCTACATCTTGGGGATCTTATAATGATGCATTACTATTATTAATAACTAACAGCAATATTATCTCTCTCCCCTCTCTATTTCATTCCACTTTAATCTCCACAGAGACATATAAAAATACCTGTAAAACAATGGGTAACTGTTCTGGGGGCCTGCGACACTCAGAGCCGTAGTCCAACCAGACCTTGAAGGCAGTCAGTTGCTCGGCAAAGAAAGGACTGTGAGTGAAGGACATGCCGTCTACTGCTGGCTTTCGGATCAGCTGTTGTAAACAAAGGTCTAAGGCCAGGTCCCAAGCTTGCCTGTTGGATTTAACAAAGTAATTTTAAAAAGGCAACATAATTCAAAGAGGCAGTTGTCCCGATAAATCAATCCTTACATTGAGGTGAAAATATAAAAAAGTATGATGGGTAAATAGCCTGTATCTAATAGCCCCAAACAAGTACAGGCTCATATCTTTTCATCATACAGGGGTGTCAAATAAAAACCTAATTAAAAGCATAGATAACTTCAACAATTTTGGATCTATTTTAATAGAGCCACAGGATGCACATATGGTAAATTATAAAACAATAAAGAGCATTTTTAAAATGTTACAAAACATGGGTTGTTTTCATTCAAACACAGGCTTAATGATTTAAAACAGGTAAACATAACATGAAAGAAACATTTCCTATAGATGAAAGCAATAGTATGAAAAAAGAGAAACAAAACCAAAGGTAAAGAGAGGAAAAGTTGAGTTTTAAGAATAAGAAAAAAACATGAAAATGCTAGCCAAAGCATAAGTTTACATAGCATTCTCACACATTTTTAAGTGAAAAGGGTACCATTAAGTGATGACAAATATTTTCCCAAGCCTAATCTAAATGACAGTTCTTATCATCACTCACCACATGGGATGCTGATATGTAGGGGGAAGTTTGGGGTTGGAGATAGGTACACAGTTGTATGACCTCATTATGCGTTCTGCTAGTAAAAAGTTGCGAAATAGACTGGCCACTAGCAAATCTTGTCTGAAAAGTTTCTGAAACAAGTCTGTGAATAAAGAAAAATATTGGAAAATTAAAAACTGCACGAAAAGCCAGATATGCATCTATAACATGACTAAATATCTTCTTTTAATCCACTCATTGATTATGTAATAAGGAATAAAATTTTAGGCCTTATCGCTGATTCGTTGAAACAAATTTTTTTTAAAGAAATTACACAGAAGCAGCTCAACATGATTGGAGATTCTTGTATCACTTTCTGGATCATATGTGGTTGCTGTGAAGTTTAAACTTTCAAAATAAAATATATAGAATATTAGGAATTGTAAGGGGCAAAATACAACCTCTAGGGAGTGAGTTCCAGGCAATGGTATCAGTTATAGCTGTGAAGATCCAATTCAGCTCTCCAAGCATTGTTCTTCTGTCGCCCAACTGGCCAGGTAGTCTGGAAGGCAAACATGACAGAAACATGGTAATAAAGGGACTAAATTGAGGTTAAGATAGTTCATAAGAATATGACCATTTGTGTGGATTTTAAACGGACCTGCAGAAGCCAATGGTGTGTAACTAGACATAAAGGGAATGTGGAAGTAGACAAAACAAAACTCAAGTTGAGAAGTCAATAACAAGTCAATAGCATCTCTTATGTTTTGTTTTGAGGCGCAGTGGACTCATCACCTGCTCGTCTTTCATTCCTGATGCAGAGTCTTTCTAGCCATGTGTTAGGTGATGAGTGGTGTAAGTCCTCATTGACGTTTGGATCCATTTGTCATGTGCACCCTTCAGAGCTTGATATGTGGCTGGTCCCTACACTGCTTATTGCGGTATATAGGGGATTCGATAAACAACAACAACATGTTTTGTTTTGTCTTTAGGAAGCCACTCTCACATACAGATAAATCACATTTTCCCCAATTGTGTCTTACCGAATAAAACTATCAAAATATGCATATGTTGGGAATTATGTTTCAATCATAGCTTTACATATTTCTCAATATAGCAAGGGCTCCCTTATCGCACGGAGAATTATATAAAAACATTTATATAAAAATACAACGTATACGAAGCCATCAGTTTCAACAAATAAAATACTTACTTGTCTACCATTTCCATTGTCAATCCTGGGACAAGACTGCTGTTCTGTAAAACATACCTGTGAGAAAACAAAATTTAATAAGAAATATGATAGTTTGTTCTCATCACAGCAAACTTGTTGAAATAGGTAATTTTTTCGTTCGGCATCAATGGCAGGTATGCAGAGAAAATTCCATATTTCATCAAACACCATTAATAATAATAAATATTTTAATAACTGATTAAGTTTCCAACTCTTCCAATTCTTAATGAGCATGTTCTTTCTTCAACTTCAAATCCCTGTTACCATATCTATCATTTATCCATCTATTCTTTTTCTGATACACACTCTCCTTTTCACCTCTTCCAAGAAATAATCCCCACCCAGTTCCCCATTACAACATACCATCGTAGAGCAACTTTAATAGGAGTGGTGAGACAAGAAGTAAATAAATCAGCAGGCAAATCGGGATTCATGGGCAAAAATTCTGTAGCACTGCAGGACGCCAGAAGAATGCTATTTTTGATGCTAGATGGTGCACTTTGTTCACCATTAATTTGTCCAACAGTCTGAAATAAACATTGAAAATACTATCAATTAAGATGAAAAAATAAGTGATCACAGCTCAGACAAGAGGTGTTACGGGGTGGTTTAATTTTATCACAGTGATGAGTTTAATCATTTATTCAGAAGACCATACAAACATACAACATCAAAGTTTTAAGCTTACACATCAAATAAAAAAATAATAAACAAACAAGCTGGAAAAAAAAAAAGAAACGACATCAAAATTCAATTGATACCAAAATACAAAAAGGAAATGATACACGAGATAAAATTAAACCACTGCGACAACAGAAAAGAAACGGAAGCAGACATAGAAGGAGGTAAGATCCAACTCGCCTCAGAACCAGGAGAAGGGCCACGATTGGATACCCATCGTGGTCGACTTAGCTCGGTGAACCTGGCGTTTTTTTTAAGGCGATCCTGACTCCGTGTGTAGAGAGAATTTTCCTTTCAAATGTTCGAATTAAGCAAGGAGGTAGAGAACAAGAAGGTCAGGTTAATAAGTACTCAGCATGTCAGTGAAACTGGTTTAGGTAAGTAAGACACATGGTGCAAGACAATGCAATTAAGATAAATCACTGACCGAGTTAAGGAATTGTTTATAACACAAAATCATTATGATTCCTTACTTTTTCTACATTCTTTTTTAAACAAAAAACATTTCTTGTAGACTATTTTGAGCAATTTGATCTTTAAAATTCTTGTTTGAGATATCAATCAGATTTAAGCCTTATATACAAATTCTCCATGATTTTGAAAAAAAAAAAAAAGAAAGAAAAGAAAGAAAAAATTGAGCAATATTTATATTTTTGCCTGTAAAAAGTACTTTCATGAAAAGTGTCCATGTTGATTTGTTTCCTCAAAATCTTTTCACACATCATTCTCCATTTTTCTTTTTCTTTCAATTCTCAGAGTAAAATAAAAAATACAACATAGCTGCCAACTTATCAAAACAAAAATAAAGACTTGCCTAAAAGAAAAAAAGAAGAAAAAAAATACACTTTCATACGACAAAAATATATTTTTGTGTTTTCTAAAAGAGAAGCACATCAACACGATTACAGTCATATGGTGCTGGGCAATAGAAAGAAGACAGGTTGAGTTAGACAAATAAAAAGATATAAGGTGACGCTACGAGCTGTGCCTACTGAGAACTGAAACTTTTAAAACAATAGTTGAAGAACTTTTTGACTCTAACCAATCCAGTGATATATATGATTTCAAACAATTTCTTTACGATTTAGTAACATAAATTTTGTTTTTTTAAACTATAAGCTTTGCTTTACATATTTCAATCACTCCTCTACAGTATGGAGTGATTATTATCAAATCAATTGACTATGGAAAAAAGGAAAGAAAAATAACATATAAAAAAAAAAATTTCAGAGATGGGAGCCAAGAATAATCTAAATACGTAAATATACGTACTGGTTGGCAGCTATGAAATATTTTGGTTCCGAATGACTTTCACAATATAACTTATATCTCTGTATTATTCAATAATTTGCCTATCAAACACAATACCTGTATCGTGACTGGAAAACTTGCCTTTGATTGTTGAAACACTTTATAAACACAATAAATTACAAATCACTAAATAAGGATAACATAGGGGAATCAATTATCTAAAAAATAAATCAATCAATCAATAAACATGCATGAATTGAATCTATCATCTACATGGTTAACTCACAGCTGCTTCTTGTTCTCTTTGTGTGGTGAAAGTTTTGAAAAGATCTATGATGATGCCGGCATTCGAACAGTCAAAGACATAAATGGAAGGACTGCCCATCCAAATTTGTAAATCATACAAGGACAAAGGTATATACTGGGTATAGCTCTGGGAAAGAAAAACATCGGAAATGCTTACGTCAACAAGATTTGGAAGGCAATAAAATGGTTTTTTTAATACAATGTAGTCATCAATTGTTAAAATCTGCTTTATCAAGATCAAACTAGAGAAAACCCTTATTATACAAAAAGTGTAACAGTTTGAACGTTGGCATTTGATTAGTTTTTAACATTTTGTTTGTTTAGTTGTATGGATTCCATGTTTCCTGCTTATGTCTATAGTTTTAGTTCCAAATTCAGAAAAAGAAGGAAAAAAAATTTCCTAAAAATATGGATGTTTTACCAAATATTATTCATCTGTAAATGACAACATTGATATTTTTACAGGAGTCATTTTTCACATACCTACATTTAGTGGTTTTTCGCAAAAATTTAATCCATTAAAGTGATACATAAAAGCAAGCTAAGAAAAAAACTCCTGCCTTATTCTTAGATCTATTTTGAGTATAGTTGAAGTTTTACCTAATATTTGAATATCACTCTCGGAATTTCTAAAATATGACTTTACTGCTTCTATAAATCCCATCTACATCATATTCTGCCACAGTTTCTTCCACTGGCTTTTGATAAGTCTACAAAACAAACATGGTACTTCTGAATTGTATTGACATATCATTTTACTAATTTGTCTAAGAGTAAATATATACAATTTTGAACACTTCTTTCTTGTCTAAATCCATTCTCGTATTCTATGAATTCATCTTTCTACAATTTTTTTTAGCACTTCTTTTAAGATCCTAGCACGCACTTTACCAGGCCCACATTACAGTGATATGCATCTGCAACTTTCGCACAATGTCATGTCATTGCTCTGCTTTTATGTGCATTGGAATGATTGTACTTTTGTCTAGTCCTCCGGGACATTTTTTTGTCTCAAGTAATGCTACTCTTGCTCTAGCTTCCTCATTAGTACCATCCCCTGAACAAATTAGTGTTTACAGTTTCAGTAAGACAGAGTATTTCAACTTCGTATTTCTTTACCTCTTCAACTAATTCTAATTCCTTTCCGTTCCATTATTCATAAATCTGTTTCATAGCCAAGGTTTATCTTTTAAAGATCAGTCCTTTATCATTCATCTGCTCTATTTTTTATTTTTTTTAGAAAAGCAGGGGATAAGCCCACTGTACCCAGGATAGAAGGTAAATATTGTTTTCATAATTCAATACTAACCTTGTTAAAGACCCAGATTTCACCATTTGTTGTTGGTCTGGGAACACCATGTCCTATGTAATGAAACAGCACTCTTTCTTCCTGAAGAATTCATGGGAATTTAGAATTGGCAAATTTGCAAAAAAGAACATCTACACAAAAAAATATAAAAATTACCAATACCAAACACAAAATTGTCGAAATCGTCAACATTAAAAAGAAAAAATTATGAGAAACGTCAAGCCTGTAATCCAACCAAAAACAACAAAACTATTTCTTTTTACAACCCCTACTTATCTACATAAATTGATTTATATCAAATTAAGTATGTATCATCATGTATTATTTCTTATTTTCAAATCCACTTGATAAAAGAACCTAGTTCACTGAATAAAGTAACCAACCTTTGCATTTCGCCTCAAAGATGTACACAGCTTTTTTACTTCATCAACTGTTGGATCTAAGGATTGCCTGTAGCGTGCTCGTGGCTGCCATCTTTCATACTGCTTTTGCAAGTTGATGCCAATGGAATTCAAAGCTTTTTGAGGGCTCATGGTGCTTGGATCTTAAAATAAAAAATTATAAAAAATCAAGGGTTTTCAAGACTACATAACTGATGGGTGAAAAACAAATATATTAAGACAAAATCTTTCTTCACCATGAAAAAATTAATACATTGTTACATGCGTGGTATTTACACCTGAAAATCAATGTATCAGTACAACACATTTGCTATTGTCACAAGTCACTGCAATATTAGGAGCCCAGGGTTCACATCAAGTAAAGTTCACAGCTCAGGATTCAAAGGTTAAACATGATCCTGTAAGACAAATTCATATCTGATGCTTTTCCTTACCTATCCAACATTCTGTTCTTGCGCATGGTGATATTTTCACAACGTCTGGGGGATCTACTCCAACATTCAAACACAAAACTAGAGCAACACTAACAGTCTTCATCTGAAAGGAAGAGTGAAAAAAAAGTGTTTATTTTAGACAAAAGGTCTTTTGCGTTAACACCATCATTGTAACTAGAAAAGAATCATTCACATTTCAACTTCTTAAGTTTGGTGCCCCTGGGGGAAAAAATACTTTTGAAAAAGTGAAACCATTTATATCAGCATCGCATTCTACTTTTATCACAATATTTGGACGTCTCTCTATGAATTATATATATATATATATATATCAAGGCCAAAATGGCATAGCAAAAGCATCTAATCTGTCTTATAATACACAAAACATCACAACCACATGATAAAATGGTGACTGATGTAGCCCACAGATAGAACAACCCTTGTTCCTGACAGACATAAAAAATGTGAAATAGAACTTCTGAGAACTATTCAATAAAAAATAAATGAAGAGGGAGCATGCACTGAAGGTCTAGTACTACTAAGGTAGTGAGTTGGTTTGTTGTTCACCACAAGGCAGTGTTGGTGTGGCAGGCACAGGTTCAATTCCACTGGTCGACAAAAATCTTGTTTCTATTCCTGTCTCTCACTGGCACTGTAACATTATCCTACTATCATTCTGAGAAATATTCAGAGCCCTTTTGTCACTCTCCATTATCAAAGATTAGAATTAGCTTCCGAAATACTCAAAACAGTGCTGGGCTCAAGTAATTTCTTTCCAAAAATAAAAATAAAAATTTTCCACTCCAGTAGTGAACCACTTTCCATATAATTTATGAGCTCTCATCCACACAAATCGTTAAAAATGAAAAGACACAGTAGAGTCAAAGTAATGAGTAATGTGGTACTGGTAACTAGTACTATCTAACGCTATCTATAGTAATAGTAAACTAGACATGTAGTAGAGTAGTAGTAGTAGTTAGTGGTAGTAGATGATAGAGTTACTCAGTTACTGTTACTTTCTATGACTATGTCATGTCAGCATGAGTATGAGGAGGAGGTATAAATGGCCATTATTACCAGAATCTATTTACCTGATCGCCTTACCTGATATTGGTATAAATGCTCCTCAACTATAATTATAATTAATAATAAAAGCCAAAGGTATTCATCTCAAAAAAGAAAGGGGTATAAATATAAATAAAATAAGAACAAGATTATTGCAAAAATACACACACGACACAGTTCAGCAACTTGAACTTGAATCAGTCTTAACTTTATCTCTTCTACTTTTAGACTATGATCAGATCAAGTTGATCAAGCTAAAACTAAAATAGCCATAATCCATAATAATAAGGTATGAGAATGAGTGAGCACATATGATGATTCACCAGGTGGTGTGTAGTCTAATCAAGACTTGTCTTCTCAGAAATAGAAACCCTTTTTTTTCATACCTCTGCCTCTACTTTAACTTTATAATATTTATTAATTTATATCATGTCACCTCTTTTCTTTTCACTAAGAATGAAGACTCCAAAAGGAAAGAACTTTCTAAACAAAATAAAGATTCACATTCTAATTCTAGAAGTTAATACAAGCCAATCAGCAATACCTAGATAAACCCAGAAATAACAATAGCATAGTTACATCATTTTATTAGCCTGGGTGGATTCATTACAGAACTGAGTGAGAGAATCATCAACAAAACCTAAGCCAGAGGAACAAAATCAAGACGGGAAACTAGGTTACCATTGGCCATTGGTGACTAATAATGAAATCATATCAACTTCAGGCTTTAATAAGAAACGGTATCAATTAGATAAAAAGAAACTTCTATTTATATTCTAGAAAGATCAGACAGTCAATATTTAAATTATAAGATTAATACGCACTCGTTCTTTCATACGCCAACATTGCAAACATAAGCTTGACCCCTGGATCTTGCCAAAATGACGATTTTCATTACACGCCAGTGGCAGTTGCCAGTCAGCCAGTTCGCCTACCACTACATCACCGTTATATTTTTCTTCTCCGTCTACAAAATTCTTCGCTGTCATTTTGACAATTCTATTCAGATTAACATTATGGATTGTGCATTGTGAGTGGCAAAAATTTATTCAGCAACATTTCTGAACCAAAACAAACGCATGGCTCTTCCGCTGTTGACAATTTATTTCCGGTTGTCGTTGATTGTTGTGTCTATTTTCGGAAGGCCGTGGTCTGTGGTGGTGGGAAGAACGCAGAATGGTGATTCATGGATCCCTGTTCCTCTCATTTTTGAGCTGTTATGTAACCGATCGATATAACACTTGATTGAAGACCGACTTACGATATATTGCCAAACAAGCAGCTACCATTGACAGCAACAGGGTCGGAACTGTAGCTGAGCACAAGCAAAATGGGCAGTTGCTTGGAGCGCCAAAACAGCACAGCGACCACCGTCCACCACGTGATGAACGCTCGGTCTTTGTTATATGTACCCATCTTGCGTAACCATTCATGTACTTACCCACAAAAAAAACCAGGATCATAATATGTACTACACGATAATCCAATCGCAATAAAATGAAATAAGGAGACTAATGAGACATATGTGATATCAGAGAGACTTACATCACACCACAATTTTCAGATAATAATGCAGAAAATTAGAGATGAAACTCGCGCCATGACTCCCCATGCCACGAAGGCACAGAATGCTAAATAAATATTGTCTCAGAATTGCACGAAAAAATCTGTAGAAGGGGGACTCATACAAACCAAGCGTACGGGGTGATTAGGTGAGTGCTCATATTGACCTCCAATGTTGTGTCACAAGTTCTTGAACTGTAGAAAAACAGTTTGAGCGAAGCAACCACACCACAAACAGGCCTAGAGAGACACAGTGATTAAACGTTAGCCCTATTATAGGTCACTGAGAGAGAATGAAACAATGTTTTCGGATGAGTTTGCCTTTTCATTTTGGAAAGAAAACACTTTGGTGTAGAATTTTCAGTTCACTTTAGATGATTGTGTTGCCTTACAATTACAATATCATCATATAGCGTATCAATAAGTTTATTACAATAATAGTATCATCAGTTATAGTAGTAGTTGGGCGG
>JARFNW010093217.1:0-13081 GCA_031763155.1 Dirona albolineata
TGAGTGAGTTATGATGCATAGTGCTATGCGTTCAGGTGGCCGGACAGATGGCTCTAATTTGACAACACTTGGACTTTTTCCTCTCACTTATTTGATTTACAATAGACGTTGTCAATCGTACTCTATGGTTTTTGTTGGCATTGTCTAGCAAGTTAGTCTTGTCTTTAATGAACAGCTCTTGCTCTGAGTGGTAAGCTTGTTCTAGGTCTTTCTTTGCTTTTTCAAGTTTTGCAATGTTTCCAGCACTAGTCACAGCGTTTCTCTTTTTAGATGCTTCGTGTAGTGACTTTATTTTTTCAGTTACGTGATTCGTTTCCCCTGGCACTCTATTCTCCGTTTCCATCTTCTCTGGAATATGTTGCTCTGTTGCTTCTTTATGTGTATGAACTATATGTTGGTACATAGAGCTTGAGGTATCATCATTGCTTTGTTCTTGTAGCAATTTAAATTTGTTTTGGGCCTCAATTTTATATGCCTCTCTTACGCTGTCATTTGATAATATTATATTTTTCCAGTCGTATGGTGTTTTCTTTGATCTCTGCATTTTATTGGCCCATAGCGATAGTCTAATAGTTGATGTACAAGGTCTATGATCAGATTGTAGGGAGACAAAGGAGATGAACGATTGACAATTAAGGACCCTACTTTTCCATTTTTTATTGATTAGAATAATATGGTCTATTTGAGCTTTTCCTCCATTTGGGTACGCAATTGTCCATAATTTTTGTTTATCTTTGTTGAATTTTGAACTTTTGAATTTTGAAGAACGCATAGCACTATGGAAATAACATTTCCAAAATCTTTTTTGGAGACCACCGGTAATTGACAATCAACCAACAATACAAATGTTTGATCTCCTACCTATAGACACCAGTGATTTCACAATGAAAGAACTTTTGGATTCAACCCACTCATCACAAGCAAATTGCTTCAATGAAGAGTTATCAACTCTATGTAATAAAACACTCCATGTTGATATACCGGAATTATGGCTCAAGGGTGTCATCCTGCCTTTCTCTAAAAAAAAGGAGATCTAGGGTCCACTGCAAATTACAGAGGTATTACACGGTCACCAGTTGCCGCAAGGATTTACAACAGAATGTTGCTAAATAGAATTAGACCACATATAGATATCAAATTGAGAATAAATCAAAACGGATTCAGAAAAAATAGATCAACACTTCCACAAAATACTCACTTTGCGCAGAATAATTGAAGAAATCAAGGCTAAAATTCTTCCTGCAGTCATAACATTTGTAGATTTTTAAAACGCATTTGACTCGATTCACAGAGGCAAGTTAATGAACATGCTATTTGCATACGGAATCCCCATTAAATTGTCGATGCCGTAAACGGCCTCTATAAAAACACAACAGCCAGAGTCCTCTCTCCAGATGGTGATACAGAATATTTTGAAATAGTAGCAGGTGTTTTGCAAGGAGACACACTCGAACCATGTCTGTTCATTATAGCCCTAGACTATGCCATGAGGATAGCAACTGGAAACGAACAAGAAACGGACCTCACAATCCAACAGCGAAGGAGCAGAAGACTTGCAACAGAATTGCAACAACAATTACTGACACGGATTTCGCTGATGAAATAGCTCTGCTCTCAAACATATTAGGACCAGCCCAATTGCCACTAAATCAAGTCGAAAAGACTACCAAAAGTATAGCACTGCACATAAATAAAACTAAAACGGAATACCTGCTCTTCAACAAAAACAAGCATGATTCTAAATCAGATGATGGAAATAACATAAAACAAGCAGAAGATTTTCCATATCTTGGCTCGTTGATATCGTCTAGTAGCAAAGATATAAACGTAAGGATAGCAAAACCTTAGACAGCACTCCACAAACTTAATGCAATATAGGAATCAAATTTAGACATTAAAATTATAATTCAATTCTTCAGAACTACAGTAGAATCAGTCCTCCTGTATGGATCTAGTAACTAACTGAGACCCTTAAGGAAAAGCTAGACAAAAATATACACAAAAATGCTAAGAGTAATAAAGAATGCATCATGGCAAGATCACATTAACAATAATATATTATACAGTAGAATCCTAGAATTAACAACAACAATAGCAATAGATAGATTAAAATGTAGTGGCCACTGTCTTAGAAGCAAAGAGGAAATGGTAAATAAAGTAATTCTTAGGGAACCAAAACATGGAAAATGATCAAGAGGTAGACCCTCGCTCACATATTTAGACCAGCCAGAGAAAGACACCGGACTCACCAGAGAAGAGTTGCCTACAGCAATGGAGGATAGAGAAATGTGGAAGAAAGAGGTAATGCTCATTCGACTGAGGTCGATGGAGTAAGTAAGTAAGTAATGACACATACGCGTAGCTCTAATCCAAAGAGCTCAGTCCAATACGCATATCTTGAGTTGAATAACGGATTTATAAAATCTCAAGGATAAGTATCATTTTGAACAGTCTGTATTAATGACATGGACATTCGTTTTTTGATTCTTGTATTCCATTTGGTTTTCCTCTGTCACAAACAATATTGAATCATTCCCATAACAACTTTCAACTATTTCACAATCTCAGATGAGCTAACCCAAAACCCGTCAGTCATAGGAATGCCTACATTTGCCCTTGAATCAGCGCTGATTAATCTGACATGCGTACACGTGCCCTCAATTCCTAACATCCGCTTCCGCTG
This sequence comes from Dirona albolineata, assembly GCA_031763155.1. NCBI lineage: Eukaryota > Metazoa > Mollusca > Gastropoda > Nudibranchia > Dironidae > Dirona > Dirona albolineata. The sequence continues at coordinate 2,684 of JARFNW010093217.1, forward strand.
GGTCTCGCATGGTAACGATGTAAGTATGTTGATAATAAAATACATACCTTTTGTCTTTGGATATTGGAATTACTAGCATAATTTGAAGGCCAACACACATTTTATTTGTTTATGCTTGTTTGGTTGACTATTCTTCAAAATATGAAACAAAGTTTTAACTGATGTCCTTTAACATAATCTAGATTAACATATGGAAAATGGATAAAAGATTAATTGACTGAAAGATGAATCTGGGGTGGATTAGATTTCATTGACAGGCAATGATGTCCAACGATTTCATTCACATTCATGTGGGGTGGATTAGTTTTCATTGACAGGCAATAATGTCCATGGGTTTAATTCACATTCATGTGGGTTGGTTTAGATTTCATTGACAGGCAATAATGTCTGAGGGTGTCATTCACATTCATGTGGGGTGGATTAGTTTTTATTGACAGGCAATGATTTACAAGGGTTTTATTCACATTCATGTGGGGTGGATTAGATTTCATTGACAGGCAATAATGTCCATTGGTTTCATTTGCATTCATGTGGGGTGGTTTAGTGACAGGCAATGATATCCTTAATGTCGGGCCCTTTCACGTAGCATGATTCATCTTTTGTATATATTTGCTTTGAAAACTCAAGCTTACTCACTTATTGGGCCACACAAACACTCTAGTATTGCCCATTACAACGGAGACAAACTCATCTATCACATGTGAAGTCTTCAAGGAGGATCAAATGATAAGATCATCTTTTATTCCAACTCCTTCTTGGATTGACTGTGAGTTTAGAAAATAATGATTTGATAACATAACTTTAATATCTGGTAGAAGTCATTATTACATTCGTGGTGGTGATGATGATGATGATGATGATGATGATGATGATGATGATGATGATGATGGTGATGGTGGTGGTGATGGTGGTGGTGGTGGTGGTGGTGGTGGTGATGATGATGATGATGATGATGATGATGATTATGATGACGACGACGACGATGATGACGATGACCATCATGATCATGATATTACATTGAAATCTTCACCTTCGAGTCATCCTTATCGCCGACACCAATAGCCAGGAGAACCACAATGATCACCAACAGCAGCACCACCAACGCTATGCCAACAAGTCCTGCCACCAACATTTTATCCTTCTTTGTCCAGCGCTTCTTTCCGTCCGCCCGTGCTGCTCCTCCAACACCTGCCTCACCACCAACCCCAGACACTTGACTCTCTTTACCTGTCATATCTCCACCACCAGGGGCGTAAGTCAAGGCTCCCGTTGACGACTTCAACGACGACAATAACGCCAAAATGTCGTTGTAATTTGCCATAGTGTTACTACGACTCGTCCCTGGAAGATCTAGATACGGAATATGGACGCCATTTTCTTTTCTTCCTGGCCCAGGTGTACGCGGAGTCGGCAGAGGTCGTCCGTCTGAGTGTAGTTTCCGTAACTCTTCTAACGTTAGTTTTGTTCCAGTGCTTTCTGGGATACGCGCCAACCTGGCACTGTATCTGTCCGATTTGGGGGTTCTTGGAGTCACTCCGACAGATCGGTTCGATTGGATTTGTCTCGGAGTTTGAGAAAAGTTCAAGGACAAGTCCGAGAACGTTGCTTCCGGTGCGCTGGATGTAAAGTGAGGCCATGTCGAGGAATTAGAAAGGGTGGATGAGTTGGTGTAATATGAAGAGGCGGGGAAATCCTGGTTAGGTAGGTATCTGGGTGTCAGTATGGTTCGGACAGAGTCGGCCGTACGTGGAGAGTTGTCGAACGTTTTGGAGACCACAGCACTGATCTCGTCCTTGTACCCGTTGAACCTCATGGAGAACAGCTGGGGTGGAAGGTGAATCTGGTTGTCAGCCGGAAGGTGGAGTCTCGACGGGTTCCGGTTTGGGCTGGGGCTGTCCGTGAACATCTGGTTCAAGAGTTTTACCAGGTTGTAGTGGTTTTCTGTGGGACGAGTAAATATTAGGTGAGACATTCTTGCATTAGCTGGGAATCTGGTGGCGCAGTAGTTAAGCCACTCTTCGTAGGTTCAAGAGGTCGCGGGTTAAAATCCTGGTGCAAGCGCTGCGTTTTTTTCTCAAGACCTTTGATCACTCTTTGCGGCGCTGCACTGCGGCTAACGCCTTGGTTATTCCGGTCTACCCTCGGAATAGACTCTGAAGATAAATTACCCTCTGGGGTGAATAAAGGGAATTTATTTATCTAATATATTTCTAATTAACGTAATAGCTTTGCTGATGAACTTGAAAAGAATAGAAAATCAGAATAGAATAAAACGTTATTGTCAAAAGAATGGCATTAATGTTGGTTTACATTGATGAAGAAAACAACAACCAAGCATACCAATAAGCAATTAAGACAATAAAAATCACAGTCATTAAAAATATCATTGCTAATACTAGATAATGCACTTAGGGACGAATTCAAAAATGATAAAATGTATCTTTCCAGCTCTGTATCAGGCCATGTGTAGTAGTGGTGACCAGACTTCCACTTAACCTGGATAGATTTTACTACCTGGGTCTGCGCATCGATGCCTTCTGCCTTGTACACTGTCCTCGGCCAGACACAGAGCTCGTCCCTACACTGTTTAATTGCGGTACTATGGGGAAAGATAACAAACATACTGCACAAACACTGCTGATAATTTTTATTCAAAGTAAATTATACCAAGAACATGTATGCATGCCGTATGAACATCAATAATTGATTGTTTTCGGAGAACCTGTAAAGGTAACCTGTATATATAGACTATTGTTGATTATATTTTTTTGCAGGTATGGTTCTTTTAGTTTGGAAGTGTGAAATTTAGAAATTGTACAAAATAATATACAACACTGCTCCTAATACTAATATTATTCTGAATTATATTATATTACGGTATAACTGAGAAAACTCAATTATTACTATTAGTTATTATTATTATTATTATTATTATTATTATTGTTATTATTATTATCATTATTATTATTATCATTAATATTATTATTATTAGGTATTATTATTATTATAATTCTTATTGGTACGGTATATTGTCTTTACATTCCGCTCGGTTTAAATTTTACTTTTTACTTACACTCAAAAATGCCTAATCGATCCGCAGTTTCGGATTATCCCATTGTTCCACTTTGCTGGTATATTTCACAGTTCAATACAGGTAGTTAAGACTCAGAGGGCTGATCACCTTCTTGTCTTGAATTACTGATACTGACACATAGCGTTTCCTGTTCTGTGTTCAGTCAGTGATTAGTGATGCAAAAACAGCGTATGATGAGTTTGGGCATGTTAAGGGACACAAACAAAAAATCCATCTTTATGTTTGCTTATGGACTTGGGATATACAGTGGAGTCCGCTTAAGATAAACTCAGTGGGACCAGACAAGGCGTTTATCTTATGCAAGGTTTATCTTAACCATTTCCAAGGGAAACAACCAGTGGTTACAAAATCTGCGGTGGGTAAAAGTCCAGTAATCTCCCCTGTTCATAAAAATGGTATGCGTGACCCTTCTACCTTACTTTAGGCCTGTTGTTTTCGTAGATGAAAATGCCCTGGGGTACTTTTGTACCCCCGACGTACGGTTAGGGTTAAGTTTGACGACGTTGTTGTGTTTTCTAGACAGAAAAATGTGCGGCTAGTTGTCGATTGCCCACTTTCGGAAGCTTTAATAACTTCTAACCAGCTTCAAAGTTAGAGTCACAGGCTTCTTGGTTTCTTTCGACATTTTGTATCTAGAGATAACAAATTTAAACTGACTCAAATTGTATCTGAGTGATTTTATAAGGTCCTACTGCCCACGCATTAAAGAAACGGATCAATCAGAAATTAACACTTTATCAATTAACTCTGCCCACTTAATCCCAAGTTGCCTTATGAAAGGAGGAGCAAACAACTTGTGAAACCGACCTGGCTATTGTAATTGAAGTCTATTGTTTAAGCCGACAACAAGTCACTATAATCGACGGTCAATCGCTTTGAAGACACCCATGGACCTTTCACCATTCACACAGGTGTTTTTGCTGATGTACGGCGCTTACTCAACAGCCATGCTCATTTGGCTAGTCTATTGTTAGACTAGTCGTGGTGGATGCGATCCAATTGCTAGACACATTCATTGATTAATGGTCGACACATGACTGTCGGTAAGCATCAATTGACTAATGCTATTGTCTGAGGGAAATGAGGGACGAGACAATAAACCACATCAAATGTAAGTGTATTGATATAATCTGTGGTGACACATAAGGATGTGTGTTACACGATGTAGGATCTCTATGTTCACACTTGTATTGTAATTTGTCTGATGGGCACGCAATATGATTCGAAGATTGGCATAAAAGAAAAGAGGGATTATCGAATAAATCATCTTGATTAACTGGCCGTCTAGGTCAGGTTTGAATGCTTTTTTGTATCTAAAATAGTGGCCACTGGCCGCCTTGCACAGTGACAAAATAGAGGAAAAAACGATGGTCGGACCGGGAAAGTGACCTGAAAAGCTAAGGTTTTACTGTGCGTTAATATTTAAATATGTCAACGGACGACTCACCCAGAAATGAGCAGTGGTATTGACTGCCATGGTTTTCTCGATGAGCGTGTCGGAACAGTCCATGAACTTCTTCCCCGTCACGATACCAGCGTTGTTGACCAATATGTCCACATCTCCCACTTCCTGTTTCACCTGACATTGTATAAAATGAGATGAGAGAGGATGTCATTATGACCTGAGCAAGAAGCTGAAATCGTCGCCTCAACTTTTTGTTGACCAATCATGTTAGGCCGTGCTTAGAAGCTAGACCTGCCTAATAATAATAATAATAATAATACTAATAATAATAATAATAATAATATATAAATAGCTATATATATATATAGCTCTTTTCGTATATACAGACGGTCAATTGAGCTTAAAAGGTCATGTAATCAAACATATCTGGGGGTTCTTTTCTTGCAGCTTCTTTCATGGCTGATTCTTCCTATGTTGGAAGCATAGTTTCTGTCGCAGTGCTTACACACCACAGAGGTGGCTCAGCGCTCTGCATTGCTGTTATTTTCCTTTCGCCACTGACGCTTCTTAACTTGTTTGTTTCTGAGGCTGCTCTCTAGCGAAGCAGTTCGTTCTTTCACCACAGTCCTCCATGTTGTTCTGTCCTCAGCTTTTTCCTCCCAGGTGCCGACATCCACTTCACACTTGGACAAACTGCTTTTGCAAGCCTCGTTGTACCCCAGTTTTGGTCTTCCTCTTGGTCTCTTGCCCTGGGCCAGTTCTCCATAGAGCAGTTGATTTGGGATTCAATGGTCATCCATTCTCTTAACATGCCCCAGCCACCTCAGTCTTCTCATACACAGGATAGCTGTCATGCTTTGAAGATTCGCCTGGGCCAGCACTTCAACATTGGTGACCTTGTTGCGCCATGTTATGCCTAAAATCTTGCGTGGGCATCTGAGATGGAAAATGCTGAGACGTTTTTCCTGCCTGCTGTACAAGATCCATGTTTCAGATCCATAGTAGAGTGTGCTGAGAATATATGCTTCATAGATCCAGATCTTTGTCTCCATGTCTGACCTCTTTTTCTCCCATGCTCGTTTTGAGCCTTCCAAACGTTGTTGCTGCTTTCCCTATCCTAACATTGATCTCATCATCAAGTGAAGTAGTAGAGGAGATGGTAGACCCTAAATAGCAGGACTTGTCCACTGTTTGTCATCAAGCTTGATATGGCCTTGCACTGCACCCTCTTGAGTGAGGATGACTGTCTTCTTGACACTGATGACCAAACTGAAGGCCTTGCATGCTGATGATAGGTGGTCCATCATTATTTGTAGGGTTGATTCACTGTGAGCACCAAGCGCCGCATCATCGGCAAACAGAAGATCTCGTATTGTTGCTCTATTGATCTTGGTCTTGGCCTGAAGTCGAGAGATTGACAAGTGACCCATCAGTTCTCCAATGAAGGAAAACACCTCCCGGTCACGCTCGAAATGCATACTGCAGCAATACAGCAAAGTAAATGCTGAAAAGGGTTGGAGCTAAGATAGTAGGGACCTTGTTTTACTCCGCTGTTGATGTTGGAGCTGACTAATGTTGAAGCTGAATTTTGGCCTTCATTCCATCATGGAACGAAACAATGAGCTGCAGCAGTATTGGGGGGACACCCAATTTTTTCAAGCACCATGTACAGATGACTGTGTCAAATGCCTTTGTCAGATCGACGTCTGCTGTATGAAATGGTAATTGCTGTTCCCGGCATTTTTCTTATAGCTGACGAATGGAGATCATATCCATTGTTGAGCGGTTGGATCTGAAACGGCATTGGCTCTCTGGTAGTGGTAGTACTCTTTCTGCTAGCTTCTGAAGTCGCTTCAGGATTATCCTCGCAAAAGCTTTTCCACTAATGCTCAGAAGTGAGATGCCTCTGTACTTTTGCAGTCTTCCTTGACCCCTTCAGTTTTGTAGAGAGAGGAGACCTTGGCATCTCTCATATCTTGTGGAATTTCTACTTCCAACCAACAAGTCGTTTGTTACTTGTGTAGATGTGGGGGGAGGGCCTCTTTGTCTCTTTCAACAATCAGTTATGATGGCGAAGTTTCAGAACCCTTCCCGATACGGAATGGAGTAAAACAAGGGTGTGTCCTCGCGCCGATTCTATTTGGTGTGTTTTTCTCTTTGTTGCTGAGTTTTGCTCTCGGAGAATCTACTGAGGGGGTATACCTACACACCAGAAGCAATGGGAAGTTGTTTAACTTGGCTCGTCTTTGGACAAAGACTAAGGTCCGTACAACTCAAGAAGATGCTATTTGCAGATGATGCAGCTCTGTGTACACACACTGAAGAGGCCCTACAACAGCTGATAAACAGGTTCTCTCACGCTTGCAAGTCTTTCAGGCTGACTATCAGTATCAGGAAAACGAAAGTGATGGTCCAAGACATTCTCGTTCCTCCACCACTTGAAATTACTGACCACTACGTCTACTGTGGCTCCACCATCTACAGCAACCTGTCTCTTAAAGGAGAAATAAAGAAACGCATTGCCAAAGCGAGGTCCCAGCTGAGAAAACGGGTTTGGGATAACAGTCGGTTGACTCTAAAAAACGAAACTCAATGTCCACCAGGCATGTGTACTCTCTAGCCTGCTCTACGGCAGTGAAGCTTGGACCACATATTCCAGACAAGACCGCCTGGAACGTTTTCACACCTGCAACCTTTGACGAATACTCGGCATCAGATGGAAGGATAGGGTTAACACATCTTTTGCTCTGCCAGCATCGTATGCATTCCAAAAGACATTATGTATGGAGAACTCGCTTTCGGACGCCGACAAACCGGTCGTCCAGCCTTGCGGTTCAAGGACGTCTGCAAGCGCGACATAAAGCTAATGGCTATTAATCCAAACTCCTGGGAATCACTTGCAGCCAATCACACTGCCTGGAGACTTGTGAAAGAGAGTGTCAAAAGAGGTGAGGAGAAGTGACGCAAACAACTGGAAGGCAAGAGGAGACGAAGAAAGGAGGCACAACATCAGGCCACAAATGCACCGTCTAACTACGTCTGTGGTAGAGACTGCCATGCAAGAATCGGGCTAATAAGCCACTCACGGTGCTGTCTTCAGCAAGGCAACAAATGATCCTTTCGGGGCGAAAACTATCATCTCTCGAGATGAAAGATACCTACTACTACTACTAATATCTTCTTTTCAAATTGTAAATTTCTTACAGAATGCGTGTAGTGAGAAGGTTATTGAACCAATAATATATAAGGAATTAATGAGGCTTCCGGAGGACTATGACAAAACAAGACAAGCGACGTTTCGGCCGAATATATTATATATTATTTACATATCACTGGCTTCAGCGGGTCTTATTATATTTTCCACTTATTGAACCTTATTGTGTTTGATTTTGGAATCTCGTCTGCAATTTGTCATGCTTATCGCACAATATTGGTTTTAAAAAACATATAATATATGTAATATTATTACAAAACGCATGTTCCATTTTATATCACGCGGTGGGTTCATCACCTGCCTTTTTAAAAAATATATTCCTGAGTCTTTCTAGGGCCGGGCGTCCACTGCTGGTTTTGGTCAACTGCGCATGACACTAGCAGGCTACAACTTGGATAAGTAATAAGTTTTTAACCTGCTAGTCATATACGTAGCTGACCAAAACCGGCAGTGGACGCACTACATTAGGTGATGAATATTGTAACGTAGTCCTCATTTACATTTATTTGCATTTATTTCCATTTACCATTTGCACTCTTCAGAGCTTTAAAAATAACATGAATAATAATAATACAATGAATCATGCAATGTTGTGAGTACAATTCACTGCAATGAGGTTGTGCCAAAATGTTCTAACAGTTAACGTATGGTCTGAGTATAGGACAAGAACATCAGATGGTTTTCACCACCAACTTGACCTTGCTATTCGGGAAGTACCAAAAATTAATCATGAGATTCCTTATTCACCATTGGAAAGTTGTTTGTTATGGTACTTTTTACTCACAATAGAACGACCTCGGGGAAACCAAGTAAACGGGTTTGACCTATACGGACTATCTTGTTATATATGAACTGTCGCATATCATCTACACTATTTCATTAAATAACACCACTGATTCTTGCCATTCAATTTAGAAAGCACCAACATATTTTGGTTTTTTGTTTGTTTGTTTGTTTTTTGTTGGTTTGTTTTTGGTTTAGTTGGTTTGTTTGTTTTATTTTGTTGTTTTTTTGTTGTTGTTGTTGTTTTGTTTTCGTTTTAATGTTATCATTTATTTTTTTCGGTTTTTGAGGGTTTTTTTGCATACCTCTTAGTCGAATTGTCAGCTTATGACAGCCCTTATTCCTGGGTATAAATCATTGACAATGTTTTTAATTGTTTATTTACAAAGGTTTGAGTTGCGTCACCCCGCATACTCCCAACATTAACGACTTTGACACAAAGTTAATTTGCATTAATTGCGCAGCAAAATGTTGATACATTCTATTTCTTTTTTACATGTGATTGATACTGAATAGCTCTACTTGGCTCAAAGCCAGGACATGAAACGCAGTCTACGTGCACTTGCCTTCCATTATAATGTGACTCTTTTGTATTAAATCTATTCGATTTTATAAACCAACTTCCATTCTTTTAATTATTTCATTGAACTTCATTGTCATCGCTCAGATCGTTAAAAGGTTTTCCCCAGCAACTTGACCTTGCTATTTGGGTGGTACCGAAAACTATCATGAGATTCCTTATTCACCATTGTAAAGTTGTTTGTCACGGTATTTTTTACTCACAATAGAACGACCTAGAGGAAATGGAAAACCCAAGCCCACTGTTTTGACCTGTTGGTTTGACATCTCACTGCCATCTCCACAAAGATCAAATCACTTCTTATAAGACATACGTGCAGTCCAAAAGTGTCTCAGTTTATCATTGTTTTCTAGTCTTCGTTTATGAAAAAGGGGAAACCCGAAACGTAGTATGTGTTGTTCCTCCTTCGACATAATAAGAAACCACACCGTTACCCCTGCTGCAAGTGTCGATTTATTTTTACTTTTCACTACTGCTTAATCACAACCTCACATTGATGACGAAGGCCTAGGGTCGAAACGTCGTTTTTGTTGTGTTTCGATTCGTTTCTTATCCAACTCTTTCACGTCATATGTTTAGGTGTCAACGAATATCTCACTGCTGCGTGTTATTTTAAACGACGGCAATATTATTATTGTCACAGCCCCGACAGATACAAAACCCACACCCAACTTCCTGGATGTTTAGTGTTAATAATTTTTTTCTCAATGTTTTTGTTATTATCAAACAATAACAACAACATCAGTCCAGCGACGGAAAAGGTCAAAACCGTTTGCTTGGGTGTTCCATTTCACCGAGGTCGTTCTATCGTGAGTACAAATTACCGTGACAAACAACTTTCCAATGGTGAATAAGGAATCGCTTTTTTTTCGGTACTTCCCGAATAGCAAGGTCAAGTTGCTGGGGAAAACATTCTAACGATCTTGTCCTATTTACAGACCGTGTGAAAACTGTTAGCACCTTTTGGAACCAAATTATTGCATTGAATTATAGTCACAACAATACGTGATTATAGTGATTCGCTGCCTGCACAAATACATTATGTCTTATTGAAAAACGCAACGTCTGTGAGTACAGCCCCAGTGCATGTATTTACAATATCTGTTAGCACATTTTGGCACAACCCTATCTGACATCCTTGAACATTAAATTCTTCTCAAAACATGACGTAGTTGTAGAGATTCACTCCATGCACAAATGTTTTATCGAAGAACGTAACGTCTCTGCATACGACCACTGGTCAATCTGTAAATAATAATAATAATAATAATAATAATAATAATAATAATAATAATAATAATAATAATAATAATAATAATAAT
>JARFNW010093439.1:0-12158 GCA_031763155.1 Dirona albolineata
CTCTCTCTCTCTCTCTCTCTCTCTCTCTCTCTCTCTCTCTCTCTCTCTCTCTCTCTCTCTCTCTCCCTCTCCTCTCCTCTCTTTTCTCTCTCTTCTAGAATTATTGTCAGTATGATTGAATTGTGTTTGTATTTGCAGTTGCTCTCACACAGTCATGCCAACATTTTTAGATCTTGTAATTTTCAGTTACAGGTCCTATAAGCAATTCAGCCAAATTTGATATGACATGCTTAGGGACACATCTTGAACTTAATGGATTGTGTTTTTTTAAATTTTATTCCAATTCAATTAAGACATCATTTTGATAAAATTTTGTGATATATTTTATGGATCAATAAAAACGTGTACATGCTCCTTATCCAACAAGCTGAATAAAGAAAAAAAGACAAGTCCCTTAATACTACACTGTACATTGTGATTGGTTTTACATTTGTGTCTCAGATCCATCATGTAATACTGATTGTTTATTTCTATTCTAAGGATGGTCAACTGAGTGGGGCAGGAGACCAAGTGATAGTGGTCGGTGCCGCCTCTAAAGGTATCATCCAGAGGGATCACCAACACAATGCTGTTGTCTACCGTCAATACTACGCTGCTAATCCATTTGAAAATATGTCTGAAGCTGAAGTTGGTAGCTACCAGGAAGAAGTTCAAAAGAAAGAGTCATCAGAACAAGGTATGTATCTAATGGGCCAAATCCTTGTGAGCAATTTCAGATCTTCTGGTTTAATCATCTTGTATTTTCTTTAGGGAGTATGAAAAGCCATGATATCTTTCATTGGGTTAGAAAAATATATAGCTTTTACTTCTTTTGTGATGGGTGCAGCTAAATTGCCGATCACATTGTTTAGATCATGCTTTTAACCACTCTGCCCCTGCTGTCTGGAACTCGCTGTCTAAAGAAACAACACAATGTAAAACCCTTCATTCTTTTAAGAAATCTTTGAAAACTGAACTTTTTCGCTCCTATTTGTAATTAAGTGTATAATATAATGTATGTGCCCCTATTGATTTGTACGTTTCAATGTAACTATTGAAATGTTAAGCCTCTGAGCATCGTTAGATGGATTTAGGCGCTATATAAATATTTATATCATTATTATGTTTTATTATTATTATTATTCATTAGCTTCACATTTCACGCATTTAAAAAATGTGTTCGCTACAAATGAAGAGCTTGACTTGGCTAAATGTGTAGAGATCTATGTCTCTCTCTATCCTATCCATTAGAAGGTAATTACTGGAGCGGCAGGAATTCCAAGTATCGAATATCCACTGAAGGCAATCCCTTATCTCCTTTTTCTGATTTCATGTGACACTGAAATACAATCTTTTTTATCGTTACTTGAAACGAGTCCGTAGCAGTCTCTTACTCTAAAATAGATAGGTTTTTATATTCTAAACATACCTCTTCAACAGAACCAATTGAGCCCCCACAAGAAATTGAGCCCCCACAAGAAATTGAAGATAGTAACAAACGCCAAGAAGCTCAAGACACTGAAGGTAAGCACATCATTTTAGCACAAGCGATCCTTCTACCAATTCCTTTATAAAAACTTGCCATCCCCTCTGAGTGTCTTGACAAATTTTAAAATTCAGTTTTAGACTCATTGCCTTGTGTTCCTTGAGCATGTCCACTGTTGAATGTGCTAATATGTAGATTTAGTTTGCCACACATGTGCCTAAATGTCTTTAAATTGATTTTTTTTTTACCCCCTATTGTCATTCATGACATTTGCACAGTCATAATTTTCCTTTTCTCATTGCTACTAACTAATACAGAAGGCCGCTTCGAGTGTGCCTGCTGGTCAGCTTTCTTTCATGCATAATCTTTCCCGGCTGGAATTTTTTTCTTCTAAATTATATGCTTTAATACATGAAAAGCATTGTTTTAAGATGATTGTGAAATGGAAGGTGTGTTTAGATGTATAAAAATCACAAGGTAGCATTTAGTGATGTGAAAACAGTCTCATTGATCTGTATTTTGCGCCATCAGAAGTGAACAGACAGTGGCAATTCAATTCTGTTCCTGAGGGTCCAAATAATCCTGCAGATTTCGATACAGATGGTAAATAAACAGAATTGATTTTGATTTTTATTTTTGACTTTCTCACTAGAATGGTGGCAGGGCATCCCAGTAAATTTTTTGTTCAATTTACATTGTTTATTTTTAATCAATATTAAAGGGGAAAATTCTTGCACAAAAATTTCCGGTAAACTTTGCATTTCAATATAGTAATTGCCCTTGAGGTATATACACTTAACAGACACAGCCCCCTCCCTGCCTCGCTTTCCCTTGCCCTTTTCCGCCACGAAACACAAAAGGGAAAAAAAACCTAAACACAAACAAATCCTTTGCAAGAAACGAACAAAGCAAAATCCCAACTATAAACCACTTGCCTTGAGAGAGGAATTTGAAGCATCATTCATGTAAAGTTGACGATATCGAAATACACACAGCAATAGTTTCTTTATCATCACCATGGTATGATTATAAGTTAGAGTGAAACTTATTTGAAGCGGTTACCAAACCACAGTATCAGATTTGTATTGACTAGATGTAAACGGTTCGCTTTATTTGTTGCACTGGTCGCGGGATTTGCTAATATTTTTATTTACTATTTACAATAATCAAAATTCATCCATGTATTGTGTTGGAGGTGGTCTTCTTCTTCTCCTGAACTTTTTTATACAATGTTTTGCATGGAAATTTTAATTTGTCCACAGTTCATACATATCATAATATTTGGTAAACAAAGGATTGTGGAAAACATTTCAATCTGTAGAGATGACAATGTCTATATTTTTGTCAAAAAGTTTTTACTTTTATCATTTCTTTCCCCATGGCAACAACTTTTACCCTCTTTTATTGATAAAAAATGGCCCTTTGAATTGGTAAATTTTAAAGAATCATATAGATTTGCTTATTTTAGAGTTTGTTTTCCTTTTTTTTTTTCAATGGTAATTTCAAGGCTCTTGTAAGAGAACAAATCTTTATTAAACATTTGGTTGCACTGACCAAATAGAATCTGAATTAAATAAAAAGTTAAGTTTAGTCATTTTGAGGACTCTTACTAACATAATAGTCAATACTTGCTGCAAGATCTTATTTTACTTGATGATTTCATGCAGTCTCTCTTAACGTAATACAGAAGTCAAAGAGATTAGTTGCACGCCCTCTCACAAGGTATTTTATCTTGAAACTCAGTCTTGATTGCATCTCACATTGTCCTCAGTTGTTTAGGTTAACAGCAAATATACAGGAGCAAGAGTTTTTTTGATTGCATGCTTTGTGTTATTTTGATAATCATGTTTGTATTACACACGCAAAAAAAGAAATGTTAGTGCGCCTTGTTTTTTTGGGGCAAGAAATACTATATTTTACATTTTGCAGTGGAGAAAAGGCAATTTGATTGGTACTCTTGTTTTTCCTTCACTGTGTGTTGTGTCGTCACTAGGGCAGGATGCAGCCCTGGCACGGCTGGCTGACACGGTGGTGCAGACTGTGATGCATGAAGCCCTGGCCGTGGTGCGGCGACGGGGGGGTAAGGGGCAACAGATACTAACGGGAAGGAGCACTGACAATGCACATCAGCGCACTGAGTCTTTATGCACGGGTGGCCAGATGGGTGCTGATTCCATTTTGGAAAATAATTCTAGTCAGGGGAATGGTAGTGGTAACAAAATCAATGTGGTAGATGATACTAAAGTATTGGGAGATCAAATCAAAAATCAAAATGTAGGGGATAGAAAAGAACCATTTCAGCATGGGCTTGATGGGTGTAAGACGGAATCTGAGCCGCAGAAGAAGAGATCTTTCAAGTCATCTGACACTGCAGGTCCCTCTGCGTACACTAGCAAAACCTACATAGATGAAATGGCTTCCACGAAAAGTGAATTTGTCACTCTACAGATTAATCCTATCGTGGTGCAGCACAGTGCACAAACTGAAGGAATGAGAATCAAATTTTCAATCCAATCCACCGTTAGAAGAAGAATTAGTGCAGAAATTGATAAAGGAAGTCCCATAGAGGAGATTTATGCTGCTGTCACTCAGCCTAGTGTCCATGTTTATCAATATGCCCCTGAGACAAACATCAGTGAACCATCATATGTGACCAAGGAAGACTTGAGAATGGAAATAAATGAGCCAGAGTCTCCGATTTCCCTGAATACAGATGTCAGTACAACTGAATCAATGGAAGAGACCCGTACTAAGGCTGTTCAGGAATATCAAGGATCAGATGCCCCTTGTGACATAAGTGGACAAGTTTTAGTTGAAAAAATCAAAGAAAAGAATGAAGAAGGTGATGAAAAAGTCAGACAGGGAAAAGAAAAAATAGAAGAGCAAGGTGGAATGAAATGGAAAATGATAGAGAAAGATAAGTCACCATATGTGCCTGAATCTGGTGATACCGAGTTACTTTTCGCTGATGCACCAGAAGAGGTGTCAGAAATGAAAGCTGAAAGAAGACATGATGCAGAAAAATGTGTGGAAAGTTTGGAAAATGTGCCAACTTCATATAAAACATTTGATAATGATATCCGAACAATTGGAGAATTACATGTTACCAAGGAAAATTTGGAGATGAATGAAGCAGTGATCAAATCTGGAGGAGTAACACCACCAACTCGTCCTGTCAACATCCATCCTGGACGTAAACATGCCAGATCCTCCAAACATGGTAAACAGAGGGGTGTCCATAATAGCCCAGTTCCGTTGTCACCAGTAAAAGAAATAGCTTATGAAGGAACAGAGGCAGAGATGGAGGACATTGAAGCCATTTTAGAGGCAGCGGATGACAGTTTTGAGCAGCTCCTTATAACTGCTGAAGATGATTTGTTGTTGTGTCACAAGGGTGAAGAAGATGATTTAGATCTGAATGAGTTTGAGGGCATTACACCTCGGACTGTCAACCAAGTAAGACCCAAAGGAAAGTCACCAAGAATGAGACCACACAAACAGAAGCAATCTTTCCGTAAGCCTGAACAAGGAACTTCTTTAGATTATTCGCCTGGCACAAGCAATGTGTCTGTGGATGATAAGGAGCAGAGTGACGTGTCATACATGACTAGGAATATGTATCCAGTTGAATCTGAGCAAATGAATAAGACAAAAAGCCATTTGAAAGAGGCATGTCCTACTGTTTCAGTTTCTCAAAACGACTATGGTAAAACGCAGTCAAAAGAAACAAAAAATGTATTTCATGAAAACCTTGCAGACAGATCTTTTTCTTTTGAAGATACTGTACCGTATGCTGATGATGTGATTCACAGCCAAGTTAGTCATTCAACTTTGTATAATTCTCCCCTTAAAAACTATGATCATCCAAAAGAGGGCTTGGAGAAAAATATTCCACATGCAAAAGTTAAAGCTAATGTAAGTGAAGACAGGGCACAAAGGAATAATGAAACTGATATAGATGTCACAATTTTACATGGGAAGAATGAAACTAATGTTAATGACATTCCACAAAAGAAACTTGAAACCAGTGTTGATGACATCAGTCCTCAAAAGAAGGTTGAAACAAGAGTTAATGATTTCGTTTCACAAAAGAGGTTTGAAACCAGTGTTGATGACATCATTCCACAAAAGAGGTTTGCAACCAGTGTTGATGACATCAGTCCTCAAAAGAAGGTTGAAACCAGTGTTGATGACATTATTCCACAAAAGAGGTTTGAAACCAGTGTTGATGACATTATTCCACAAAAGAGGTTTGAATCCAGTGTTGATGACATTATTCCACAAAAGAGGTTTGAAACCAGTGTTGATGACATCATTCCACAAAAGAGGTTTGAAACCAGTGTTGATGACATCATTCCACAAAAGAGGTTTGAAACCAATGTTGATGACATTTTACAAAAGAAGTTTGAACCGGATATTAAAGACATTATTGTACAAAGGAAGAATGACAAAAATGTGAATGACAACATTCCACAAGGAAGGAATGAAACCTTTGTTGATGACATTATTCCATACGGAAAAAACGAAACTAGTGTTGATGATATCATTCCTCATAGTAAGACTGATACTGATATTGATGACATTGTTCCATATCAAAAGACTCAATATGATGTTGATGCCATTCTACACAAAAAGACTGAAACTGATGTTGATGACATTCCATACAAAAAGACTGAAACTGATGTTGATGACATTCCATACAGAAAGACTGAAACTGATGTTGATGACATTCCGTACAGAAAGACTGAAACTGATGTTGATGACATTCCGTACAGAAAGACTGAAACTGTTGTTGATGACATTCTGTACAGAAAGACTGAAACTGATGTTGATGACATTCCGTACAGAAAGACTGAAACTGATGTTGATGACATTCCATACAGGAAGACTGAAACTGATGTTGATGACATTCCATACAGGAAGACTGAAACTGATGTTGATGACATTCCGCACAGAAAGACTGAAACTGATGTTGATGACATTCCATACAGGAAGACTGAAACTGATGTTGATGACATCATGGAAATTGATAGTGAACTGGACAACATTCAAGATGAGGAAAACGAAGCAAATGTCAGTGATATTTCATATGGGAAATTTGAAATGAACATTTCTACAGAAAATACCAGGACAAAGGCTGACAAGAGAATGCCATATGCAACAATAACAAACACCAAGAAAGATAAAAAGCACCCAATTGATTCTGTTTCGAAAGAAGGTCCTATACAAACTAGTTCTCCCAAACTGGGTCGTGTGAAGCAAAGCAAGGGTTTGTTTAGAGATCTCCACGAAGACTTTTGTAAATCTGAAAACACTTTATTGGATACTATGTGTGATGCTGGGAGTCCTAGGAAGTTGGATGCTAAATCACAGCCTTTCCTTCTTGAAACAGCTGTACCACCATCAAAATCTGATTCCTTTCTTGTGCGATCTACGTCATTTGACCCTGATCATTCAAACGAGACACAAATAACCAATCTTCTTCGAGATGGCACAGAACCGCATGCTGGCTTCCACTCTTCCAGATCCATTTTAGATGAATATCACCTCAAGAAGCACAATGAGCTGATGGAGTTGTCTAGTGCCAAAAGCTTCCTTACCTCACCTGCTATATCTCATTTCCATGATGGTTCTTCTGATGGCATGCCTCCCCTTCCTGATACAATGGACGTCCCCAGCATTTCTGACATTGAGGATGAAGATATTCCTGCTAGTAGGGGCAAACATGCTAAAAGGTATAGACCAGGTCAAAGGAAGATGACTGCAGGTACTCCAGCTCTTAAAGACAATGTATCTGAAAATATTCCCAAGGAGAGTCGACCAAAGACCAGATGGATGCCAAAGTCAAAGAGAGACAGAGTTCTTCGTGTTGATGGTGGTTGTGAAAATCTTAATAAGTCAGCATATGACAGCTCAGATCAGTTAAGTCCCACAAATGTTCCAGTACTTTTGACATCATTCAACGATGTTCAGTTAAATGACAAAAATGATAGAGGTAGTAAGTCAAGTCCTACAACCTCAGGTGGCAAATTCATTCAAGAGGAGAATCGATTAGGTGAAGGATTATCTTTGACAAACAAGAATAGACAGGCTGAGCCAAAAGCACCAGACACTTATAGAAATAGGTCTAATTCTGACTTAGAAACTGTGAAAGTTGAGTCGAGAGGCAGGCAAAGGAAAAGTAGTGAATCAGATGATGGCGACTGGAAGCCTAAGGAAAAAGTAAAGAGTACCAGAAGAAGCAGCAATAAAGATGATGATGCTGGAACTGGAAAATATGGCACAGGCAATGAAAGGGACCACAGAGAGATAAGTAAAGAAGATAGGATAAACAGGGACAACGAACCTAAAAGTAAGAAAGACAGGTGGGTAGATAAAAGAATTAAAGATAGAGAAACCAGTAGAGAAGACAGAAAGAGAGAGAACAGTAGAAAAAGAAGGGATGAAGAAGATGATATGGAGAATAATAATGAGGATATTAGAAGTAGAGATAAAGAAGTGAGAAACAGAGATAGAAGAAACAGAAGCAGAGAAGATGTCACAGAGAAAGATATTGAGAAAGACAGAGGCAGTAGGAGAGGTGACCGTGATGTGAGAAGAACTGATGAAAAAGAAGATAGAGATAGAGAAAAAGATAGGAGAGACAGAAAGAAAGAGAAAGAAAATAGGAGAGATTCAGAGGACAGACACAATGATAAAAGGAGTAAAGATAAAAGACAGAGAGACGAAGAGGACAGAGATAAGTATGGAAGAAAGAAAAAGGAGGAAAAGGGAAGAAGAGGGAGTGATCAAGAGGATGATAGTGAGATGTACAGAGATAGGAGGCGAAGTGGGAGAAAGGGAAAATCTAGTCAAAGAGATGAAAGGTACAGAAGTGACAGTGATGATGATGATGTAAGGGAACGAAGGGATAGGCCTTATGATAAGAAGGACAAAAGAGATCAGAATAAAAATCAAAAATCAAGAAATGATGAGGACAAAGGAGAGAAGGATGCTGACACTATGACCTTTGATAAAAATAATTCATTTGAAAGTAGGAAACAGCCCTCTGATGAAAGAAAGCAGGGGAATGGCAAGGATAGGAAGCTGGGTAAAGTGTCTGATGGATATTTCAATCCTAACAAGGAAAGAAAAGAGCCTGCAGATGGTTCTGTAAAAATAATAATAGATTCAGATGACAAAAGCTTGAGTCCAAACAATTTAAATTTGAGTGAGGAAAAAATGAGCAGTGCTTCAAATCTGGGTTTGAATGCCCCAAGAGATTTTGATCCAAGTGCATCTCCAAGACTTAATCGTCGACGAGGTGGAGCTATTGCTCCCCCAGATAAAGACAAATGGAGGAAGCAAAACAGTCCATACAAGACAAAGAAGGATCATTTGTTGGTACCACTGAGCAGGAGTAATTTGAACAGGTCAAATATCTCTGTACATAAATCTAGTACTTCACTGGCTTCCTCTACACTTTCTAGGAGGTCTCATAGTAGCAATAGGATTTTTGAAAACTGCCCAGAATTACTCCCTCCTAAAGAACAAATGGACCCTTTGACAGGCAAACCATACAATTTCTTTCACCCGTTGATGAGTAATTCTATGGAGAGTCTGCTCTCTAGATCCAGTTATAGACTGCTGAACCGTTCACATGATGAGCTGGATAGGGATAGGGTTGATGATAGCTTGGAGCCAGTGAAAGACTCTGTATCTGAGAAAGCAGTGCTGCCAAAAGGTCAGGAAAACGTAGATGTGAATTTGAGAGACTTCAGCTTAGATGACGATGTTGAGAAAGGTGAAAGAAGTTTTGAAGGATCACAGAAACGACGAAATCATGGGCATAGAAATCAGTCTGAGGACAAGAGCCGTCAGCAAGAGAAACCAACATTGCCAGAAATGCCCATAGACATAAAGAAATCACACAAATTAAAAACTAAAAGGGTATCAATAGATGAAAAAATAGAAAAGGAATCTATCAAAATGGAAGAGAGTGTTCCAGCGACATTGGAAGAGCCTCCGCAAGTACAACCTGATAGTGAAGTAAAGCATGAAAGTTTAGAATTGCCACCAAAGAAAGGCCTGCTGAGTAGACTGAGTTGTGTTGGTGGGAGAAGCTCAGCCATTGGAAGGAAGAAAAATGAAGGAATAAGCAAAGAACCATTGGATAAAAGAGCTACTGTGGATGACAGTGGCAACCAGAAAGATTATTATGTTGCTGAGAAGAAGCGAATGAAGAAACTTACCAAAGGAAAGGAAGCAGAACAGACTGGTGGATTATATTTTGAACAGGAAGACAATGAAGAAATCGATGCAGAACCTGAATATACACCTAAACCTGAGCTGGATGCAGAACCCAGAAGAAAAAAAGAGGTTGAACCTTTGGCTACGCTAAAGCCATTTTCAACATTTGCTACCCCTTTGAAAAATACTGAAGGTTACAGTGATTATTTTGAAGAACCCAAAGCAAAAAGCACTAACAAAAATATAATAGTTAAAGGAGACGATGATGAAACTGATGGCAGACAGAATGAGAAAAAATACAAAGATAGGTCGAGAGAGAAAGAAAAGAAGAAAGATGAGAAAGAACAGAGTTTGCCTAAGATATGGCAACCTCGGGCTCGACGAGACAAAGAGTCTACCCTGCGGCCAAGACCATCCAAAAGTCCAGAGAACCCATATCCCCCAAGGCTTAGGCAGGATTCCATGAATGAAACGACAGACCACCATGGCACTGTGTTGACAGAAACCTTCAATTCCACTCTTGATTCAGACCATGGAATCCTGAACTCCTCTTCCCCAGCACATTTTAACCTGGAGTCTAGACATTCCCCTTATACATCATACAATCAAACAGATCCTTCCACATCATTTGATGCCTCAGAGTTGTCACGTTACAAAAAAAATGCAAGGAGAGAGTCTTATGATGGTGACAGTTCATTTCCTACGGGCAGTTCTCCCCTTCTAAAACACCCAGACAGTTCGCCTGTTAGGCGTAGAATCTCTCAGGTATCACTAGGCATGGAATCTGGTTTAACCAGAACCCGATCATCCTCCACTACCTCCAACCCACTGTCGTACCAACCTTGGAGAAGCAAGGTCAAGCAGCGTGGCCGGTCAATGTCCATCAGTGAAATGGTTTATGCAGCAGGCGTCCCTCGACCTAAACGGTCACACTCAGTTGGTGAGATTACATACAATAATTCTCTATTAGGGAATGGGGGCCGCAGGCGTTCCAGGACAAACTCTATCGGAGAGATTGCTAACTCATCTCGCATGTATCACCGCCGCCGCTCTCGCTCACATTCAAGAGCATCATTGGGCGATACTTCGTTTGGATCTGTTGCCCCTGGCCTCCAACGTAGGCAGTCCGGAACGTGGTCCTCCCATCCTGCTGGTAATGCTGTTTCTCCCCTTGTCTCTGCATGCTTCCACACCACACCATCTACTGGCCCGGGAGGCTCTGTATCATCCTTTTTCTCATAGGCTATTCTACAGAACACAACTCATTTATTCATACTCTTCCTTCTGAGTTGGCTTATTTTCCAGCACTTAATGGAAATACTTTTGCAGTATTGCTTACTTTAAAGGAACCTTGGCTGGGATTTTGCGTCCATTTTATCATCTTATTGCTGTGAAATTATTTTTCAAAAAATTGAACAATTTATTCAATACCACTAGATAAAGAAATATACATTATAATTATCATTTCCTCTGATATTTTCAAAAATGAAAGAGACACAATATGTATAAAAAAGTAATTTCATTCAATATGTATTTTAAAAAAAACAATTTGAAAACGAATGGTGAAAATACAATTTATATTTATAGGTTTAAAACTGAAAAAAATGCTAATGATCTCATTTGTCCTTATGATGGGAATTATATTATAGCTGAAGCGTTGGTAAGTTAGTTGAATAACTTATATTCAGAATACTTAAATTTAAATGAGAAAAAATAATACTGTAAGATCCTTTTTCGTGTAACAATGTGAGGAAGGATTACTGGAATCCTATAGTCCCAAATGTCTTTAAAATCAGTCATACCCTATCCTGCATGCACACCCAGCTAATGATGTTTATCTGGAATCAGTTGTATGCCTTTCATGGGCATTCCTGTGGAGGCTGTAAAGGTGCTACGGCTTATAATCAAATGCTATATATATATATATATTGATATATATATACATATATAATATAAGTAGTTTTAATATGCCAAGTGATATAAAAGTTTAGTACATAGACCATCAATATCAATATTATCTATGAAGACTCATCTGGCCACCCATCTGTGTGATGTAGAACTAGAGAGCACTGAAGAGATTTATTGGGGAAAATTGTCATCTTTAGTCTAGTCGTGTGTTTGGTGAACGTTTTGTACAAATAATATTCTTGGCTTGGGACTGTCGACTTTATCATTTTGACATTGTAGGTTGAACTGAGTTTTTCATTGGTGATATTTCTTGTCTGTATTTATTTGTTTTCCTTTCTTTCATAATAAACATTGGAGATGGAATGTGTGTTTGTGTGGCTACTATTACACCAATAATGTATTAGATGATCAAATAATCTTATCGCAAATGCCATCAGCAGATATGCTGGATCAAATACTGCTCAGGAACAATTACCAAACTTGATGCACCACCTTTGATCTCTCTCTCTCTCTCTCTCTCTCTCTCTCTCTCTCTCTCTCTCTCTCTCTCTCTCGC
>JARFNW010093550.1:0-13070 GCA_031763155.1 Dirona albolineata
GCAGTGGTTAAGTAAGACGCATGGGAGAGGGAGAGGGAGAGGGAGAGGGAGAGGGAGAGGGAGAGGGAGGGAGAGAGGGAGAGGGAGAGGGAGAGGGAGAGGGAGAGGGAGAGGGAGAGGGCGAGGGAGAGAGAGGGGGGGAGAGGGAGAGGGGGAGGGGAAGGGGACAGGGGGGGAGAGAGAGAGAGAGAGAGAGTTGGGGACTAGAAATTCAAAACTTATTCAAGACGTCAGATCTGTCAGGGAGCAAACACTGTCAAATTCATGGAAAAAAATGTGGCCAATGAACCCCAGCAGCTGGCTAGACTAGGGTCGAAGAGGATTCACTATTGCTACCGACACAAACTTCCCCTTGCGAATTATGTCATCACTGTGATACCCTAACTAATTACCGCTGACATGGAGTCGACTGAGTACTACTATACTATTCAAATAATTAGTAGTACTCCTGCTTATATGATACCAAAGGAATGGAAGTACTTTGCATGTTTATAATAAACAAAATACCCGGAACTATTCATAAACATTAATCAAAGCGACGAAACAAAACGACTTCTCCATATTTCAGATAAAGGACAGTCAGAACTCGTATCAGAACCTTATTGACAGAAAATTAAGAGATTAAAATAAATGAACTTGAGGAAGACATAGAAGAGATTTGGTCAGCATATAAGGAAGTGTTAAATGACAGTGCAAGCACAGTGTGCGGAAGTAAATGTATTGGAGGCCAATATAATAGAACTGCTTGGTGGAATAATGAAGTTAAACAAAAAATCAAAGATAACAAAAACTAAAATGTCTATTTATAAATCAATATATTGTCCAACACTCGTATATGGAAGTGAATCCCGAACAGAAGATCAGTAGGTAAAACAAGAAGACATAAATTTAGAAACACTGGAATAAGGGACGAAGCAAATGCAGAAAGCTTAGAAAATAAAACAAAACGAACTTTGTCAGTCCTCGGATTGCTCGCCGTTGATCCACTGAAAAAATGTTTTTTTAAGCAGGCATATTGTGACTGTGGGAGGTCCAAGGAAACTGCCCAAAATCATGGAATTCCGCGAAAATTGAGTGCCCTGCTACTCCTAATTCATTTAAACTTAACAACAAAAATATATAACATGTGGCTCCATGTATTCTTTATTATAATGTTTTTGTGTACTTACTTTCTGGTTTGTTTGTTTTTGTTATTAAAGAATGTGATGATCAGACTAAATAATAGGAATAGATTCATTAGTGAAGGAAGCAGGGATTTATTCCTTATATATCATTTACATACCATTGGCTTCAGCGGGTTTTATTATATTTTCCACGATGTGTAAAATAAGATCTATCACACTCAGTATAACAGATGTCTGTCTCAGAGAGCTTCATTTCATTGTCATGCTTAAGGGCATTATTCCCATCTGCCCATAAAATTGGCCACATAGGTTCAAATTATTGAAGCTTAATTTAATACTCATTCTAGACAGAGTCAGGAAATCACCCAGCCAAGAGTTTGATTCAGTGACCTTGTCGTTCCAATGTGATCACATTGGCCGATATGCAAGGAACGCACTGTATTCAATCTGTAAAGGTGGAGTTCAATCATACTCACACTCATACTTGTCATACTCACACTTGGCATTTCCATATAAACTGGTCAAATAAATCACTGAGGCCGGAAGCAAGCTTCAGTTCAGCCAATTTTCTCTGGACCTGTACACAAAATATTTAAAGTTTCATCAGTGAAAATGACAAAATCATTTAAAATGGGGGAGGAAATTGCAGCTTAAAATCATTTGCGTAAAAAACAAAATATTTTCACAGAGAATCATTTGTGGATTTTAGCACACATTTGATATTTGTTGGCCTTGCTATATCCATGACACAAAGTATAGCTTGTCAGTGTGAATATTTACTCTCCTTAATTCTTTTGATCCCATGTATTTCAAATTATACCACTTTTGGGACCAATTGAAAATTGTTAAGCAGAACCTATCATACCTTTTTCCGATGTTTCCCCAAAAGAAAAAGTCCCAAGACATACACAACTTCAACCCGTTGTACAAGCTCCTCTGTAATGGTTAAGGCCTGTTGGACAACCATAGGATTTCCTTGGGACGTAGGTTCAGACACTCCTACAAAGGAAAAGTTAAGAGTAAAAATAAAAAACCATGAAACCTAATAAAGAACCAAATTTAGCCAGTGCTTATCCCGGTTTCCGTAGCGCGAAGCGGACAGAGTGACAATACGTCACCCTTCTGGATAGGACGCTGGTCTATCGCAGATTACTTCCCTAGCTGTAAGCTGGTACCCGTTTTTACACCTGGGGGAAGTGAGGTAATTGGAGTAAAGTTTATTGTCCAAGAAAAATAACGAAGTGGCAGTGATAGGATTCGAACCCACGACCTTCGCCATGAGAGTCCGCTGTCTTAACCACTAGGCCACCTCGCCTCTACTGTACTTTGTTTTATTCCGTCCACTTGCACGATAAGATAATAGAGAGATTCAATAATAACACATTGGCACAGGTGGTCAATTATATTATTGTTGAAAATCCATGAATGCAACCACACCTTTACTTGCAGACCAATCGTGTAAGCACAAAGAAATAAGTCAATAAATTAAATGCCCGAGGGAAGAAAACAAAACCAAACAGGTTGTTAATGACTCAAGTGAAAATAATATAGAGAATATAAATTAGCTTCAATGACAGACAGCACAAATGGCGTTTTCAAAAGATTGATTTGTGCTGTCAATCTTTTGAGCTAATTTACATACTCATTATTTTCACTCCACTTAACATAGCTTCGGCAGGTCAGTATTATCATGTTGTTAATAACTAAGGCCACCATTATCTGCAAGGTGCCATGCGAATAACACTTGAACATTGGCCCACAAGGCACCTTGCCAATAGTCCTGTTTCTGTGGCGGCATTATCCGCAAGGACCAGAATTTTGGTCAAGTTTGCGGATAAACATGTCTTGAAAAGTGTGTTAGTGTTCTGTTCAGTTCAGTACCACTCCCTCCCCTGATGAGTATGATTGTGGCCGTTCAGCCACCTAATCTTTTTATTCCTTTCTGCAATATATAATGAATTGAGAAGTGAAAAAAAATTCTCATTTGTCAAAATTTATTTAGGCATCTTGCGAATAACGCTTGTACCTTGGATCCACAAGGCACCTTCCAAATTACTTCCAATAAGTAAAGACCCCTGGTAGGTGCAGCTTACCTCCAATAAAGTCTTCAAAGTCGTCAGCCATCTGTGGCTCATACACCTCATCTGCCATTTTGTTGTCGATCCACTCCATCCAACAATCCAACTCACTTGTCAGACCACGATATCTGGGAGTGTCTGGAGATTGTGAAAATAAAATAAATAAATAAATAAATATTTTAAAACTATTAATTTCTATCTTTCATTGTTGAAACTAATGGATAAAGAACACTTATTAGTCTCAATCTTACCACCAAAAAAATCTTTACATGAATTACAGGCTACAAATGCAAATAAAATAAAATACATCCACTTGCTAACGTCTAAGTAACGGACAATCTGGAAATATCTTCTCATTCACTTTAGATGTCTTTATATGACTATTCCTGTCATGTCCACAAACGCCCCATAATACCTCCAGAGGGGCCTCACTGCTCCATATGCCCTTTCTGTGAGTTTCAAGCAGTGAGCACGACTGTAGGTAGGGTTGCACAGTTTGTGAGCCGCTTTCACATTGGCAGTGTCCCAGCCGAAAAATATTTGTTTGCTCCTTTTCTGGTAGTGACCGCATTGTAAAGGAAGTTTTTTCATTCCATACTTGGTCAAACGTTTCTTTTATTTGGGTTTTTGAATTTTCAAAGATCAGTTGAATGGTTTGTGGCAGTTTAGTTCCATTTTTTTCCAAAAGGTCTGCCCTTTCGTTTCCAGGTATGCCTCAATGACCAGGAATCCATTACAGGATGACGTTGTTGGTTTGGGCAAGGGAGTTCAGATTAGTGACACAATTTCTGTTGGTTGTGTCTTTGCTGCCTGTTTCAATAGTGTGAAGTAAGGAGGACTGACTGTCTATATGTTTTTATTCTGAAAGTGATGGTCCTCCATTTGCAATGAATAACGTGAATAATGCTTTTTTATTGCACCTGACAAGCAATTTCTTATTCTACTTGTTTCACAATAATTTTCTTTAAAATGTTGCAGGGCCAATGAGACAATAAATAAGAATAGAAAAGTTATTGTCGAAAGGGGGGGGTCAAACACATGGGTGGCCGCATATAGCTCAGCTGGCAGTAAGTCGGTCTGCTGTTTTAAGCAAAGGCAGTGTTGTCCGGCAAGTCGAATATCATTTATTCTTATCTAATGTCCCTTACTCATCATGAATCTAGACAAGACCACATGATAGTGAGACAAAATAATTTAGTATATCCGCGTTTCAGTTTCATTAACAATATTCAACAGCACTGACGTTGAATTTAGCAACCAGTCTACAAGCAGTCATCGATTACTAATTAGCCAGTGTTAGAGAAAAGAATGAAAATATGCAAAAGAGAAAGCGAAAGTAAACAAAATCACGACAAACTGTAATTTCCATGACACAGAATTTTTGTTTAACTTCGGATAGCTACAATTTTGTATGCTACTACTACTGGCGGTCTTCTCGATAATGTGGACATTATTTATAGCTCGATGGAACTGAAAAACTATGACACTTCTGTCATTGCGTAGAATATCGGCCAACGTCAATCCCAGTCTCTTTCAATCACAGTATCATTATCAGCCTCGGCTTACAAAATGGTTTTCTTTTCTTATCTGTCGGTGAGCAAATACTGTCAGATGTCAGGTTCATGATGCATAGAATAAACTACGGCAGATGAACCCCAGAGGCGGCCCACAAGATAATGCCATTAGCGAAAATGCCATTGACATGAAATTTGTCTGCAAAAAAGCAACATCATTGCAATACCCTAACTAAGTACCGCTGTCCATGTGTCGAACGAGTACTAATTTCTTGACTATTCAAATAGCTGATCGTACTAAACGCATTCATACTTTTATTAACAAAATACCAGAAACTTTAATAAACAATAATTCAAGTGACGAAACAAAACGAACTATCACTGCTCTCGGACTGCTCGCAATCGCTTCGCTGAAATTTAACTTTTCCGCGGATCCCAAACAGACGGATTGTGGGAGGCCCACGGAAACTGCCCAAAGGAGTTCCGCGAAAAAATTCAGATCCCTGCACTACTAATGTGAACAAAGGTTTGAATAATGAAACTTTATCAACAAGCATGGGTCAAAGCCAAAAAAATCATAATCCCCGGTAAATAGGGAGATTTACTGCTTTAACTAAAGTATCACATTTGAATAGGTTTGTGTACGCTTTGTCCTACTATCCCTGAAACTTACATTCTTTGTTGACAGCAATTTGGACCAGTCTCGGTAAAAGCTCTGGAATGCCGAGTAGTAATTCTGTAGAGTAGAAAAAGTTAGTCACAGACTAATTTTGTTGATCACATATATTTTGATCCAGCTATGTCAAGTTTGTTTCATAATTTTACTCATTGACGTCAGTTGTCACATTCAGAGCAATTAAGAGTAAGATATGATCAACACCTGTGTAAATGAAAATAGTTTGATTGACACCTCCTATAACCTTAGACGAGAATGGGAAAAAGTGATTTAGGAGGAAAATTTACTGTAAGACCGACGCAATGGAAAAACAAAATTTGATGGTTTACAATCAACATCAATACGCATACAATAGGACTGAGCAGCACTTGCAGGGTTATTACACCTTACTATAAACAAAATGCAGGGTCCCTGCATTGCTCTTGTACACTACATTTTTTACTGAGTGCGGAGCAACCACTGCCGGTTGTTGTCAGTTGCCTTATTTATTATCACCAAATCCTTCTTCCAAAACAATCTTCACTCCTATTTCCTCTCGGCATGATGTCATTCCTACTGGCACTGGGTGTTGTTTCAAGCGTTGATTGACGACTGACTGATATAATTCAAAATGGTGTCCACAAGACTGCTTTACCGTCAGTTCTTTCGTTAAAGAATTAGCACTTTCCGCAATCCAGAAATTTATAGTGTGAACTTCAGATTCGAGAGAGATAAATGTTTTCAACCTAGAGTAAGTCGGGGGGGGGAACCAATATTTCCTTTCAGCGGAAATCCGCCAAATAGCGGACAATTCTCATTTATGTATAACTTGTATATAATTTTTTTTCTGGTTTTCATGAGCATTGTAATATATATTTCTGTATCTGTTTGTGCTTGGCTATATTTTCAATGCAGGATTGCAGAACACATTTTCCGAATGATGGCACTTAATAATAACATATTTCTCAAAATGTTACATTATCAATAGATTTTCCTCATTTGAACATAAACTGCCCAATTACTTACCAATTGAATGGTTTTTATAATATTTTTTTTACCATAAAGTGCTGTGAATTTTCATTTTCCAGTGTGTGGAAAAATTTCATAAATCTAAAAATAATACAGATAGAAGATTGAATTATATTTGGGCACACATAATATTTCCAGAATAAAGTCATTGGAACAAATACCATTGCCCTCCCCTCATCTTTTTGAATGTTGAGGTGTGATAATTTTAGCCGAAAAAATTAGAATAGAGGTCACGACAATTTCGAAAATCTCTGAAAAAGAGCAAACTGCAGGGAGTTAAACTACAAATACTTACCTTGGTTAATGTCACGAAGGTTGACAAAACCTTTACTTCTTTTTTGTTTATTTTGGGCAAATACTGAGGAAAAAGTCAAAAATCATTTCAAATACAAATATCCTCTTAGCAACTCAATCATTACCATGGTCACCAATTACTATCATACATTTGACTATGATAGAGAATAGTAAAGATGACTTACAGAAAGAGCAACAAATTCTAATGAAGCCATCATGTTAAAATTTCTTTTTAAAATAATATGTGAGAGGGGGTGGAATCAATTATAATATCCTCTCCTAGTAACAGATCAAAACATTTTTATGTGGAAATTCTTTCATTTCCAAACAGCATCGTCAAAACTAAAAAGGAACAATAAATGTTAAAACATAGCTGCCACTTTTCCAAAACCCTGCGTAGGAACACACCACACGGCGACAGACCCACCATCCCCTGAACAACCCTATCAGGGAATCTTAAGCTAAAAATCTACGAATTTTGACAATCGACATACTGTATCCAGAATTTTAAAATGTAATCAGGAACAAAATCCTCACAGTACAATAAAATAGTCAAACTGCACATTATTGTACACAATTCATACTACACATTGGACTATCATTTAAAAAAAACTATCAATTGTGCACCATGTGTGGTTCTACACAATTCAATTTAGATCATATCACATAATAAAAAATAGTGTCTTGAAAAGCATTTTTGGGACAAGATATAATGGGTTTCCTGAAGCAGAAGCAAATGTAATTTTGGGCAATAATTGCTTGTCTCAGGCCACGCAATAGCAAAGAGAGCACATGACATACTATCTTCTTTGACGCTATAAAAAACAAAACAAAACAAAAAAGGGAAATCTTGATCATGGGCCTCTTTTAATTCTGATTCTGCTTTATTAAAATAATTGCATTGATGACTGCTCTGGTTTTCATTTTCAACGTCGGAAAGTCTGAAATTAGTCCATCGCTAGGCAGGTTATTTTGATGCGTACACACATACATCATGTATAGCAGCGCTAAGAAATGAAAACAATGTAATGACTGTGAATGCTGAATTCAATATCATAATTATCGTACAGAGTACGCATTCCGTGAATTAAGAGCGCTCACAGAAGAGACTTGATTGAAATCACCCATTTCCAGCAGCTAAAACAATCGCATTGAAAAAGACTTACCAGATATTTTACATTGAAACTACCAACTTGAGCAAATAAAATACTTAAAATAGACAAGAAAAGAGAGAATAAAATTGTCCAGGCCTCAGTATGATGATCTAAATAAAATATAAAACAAGTACGGGGATTTATATACAAAATATTAGAAATCATAACAAGCCAATCAGTTCGTTTTTATCAGGCGATTATATTAATCTTCAAACCGCCATAGCACCACAACTCTTGTATTATTATCAAAATTTACACTGTACTGTATGAATGGACCACAAAGCGGTATTTTTACAAGGATACCAAATATGTACAGATGGGGCTGGGCCTTAATGAATAAAACATTCGTTAATCCAGCCTCAAAGGCAACCATCTTTAATTTAGACATTTTCCTGTCGAGCGCAACCGAGTCTTTTGAAGTGTTGATACTGATATTGTTATAAAACTATTGAGTGCCACACTGCTTACTCTGTCATACTCTTCCATCTTCCTTAAGGTTTGTATCCGATGTTATGGGAATCATACTTTGAGCAAGAAGGATAGTGAGAATATCCTATTGATCTATCATAATATGCCCAAATATCTTCTGTTCCTTTGATAGCGTATATATTTTTGTTTAATTTTATTTCACTGCCTGTTCATCTCATTGTTTCCAAGATTTTTGACACAACTCTGACAAATAGATGGAGGATTAAAATGTTCAATGACTTGCTGAACATTGGATACTGTATTCTAGAAAGCCAAACCACCTTTTAATTTTTTGTTTAAACATCTTACCAGCCACTCTGCTTAAGTTTTTTAGTTCAGATTTATGATTGACAAGTGAATGTTCTCGTGCAAATAAAGAGTCTGTCTACTACAACATTTAAATGCACTGTTTATTATGAAATTTAAGATTGCCATCTGCAACAACAGAAATATGATAATCCGATGCTTGAGAAAGGTAGAAATCGAATAACAAAACTGCCTTAAAATAAACACATTGTTACCTCCCCTTACCGAATACATGCACAGGGGAAACAAACCCCATGCACGAGGTAGATGAGTGAACGCACGACCACACAAAGGAAAAACTAAAAGTTAGGTTTTGTGGTGAAATTGACAACAAAATAAATAAATAAATAAACTGAGTCGTTTGCATCCTCAAAATTCGTATTTTCACAGTGAAATCAGACTATCATAAAAACAAAAAATCGTACTAAGTACGATTTAATCGGAACGCAGCTATGTTAAAATACCACATAAGTTGTACTTACAAGAAGATTTATTTTCATAAATATCAAGGTCAGATATTGCCACCGCCAGGATGCGACAAAAATTGGCCAACTGGGAGTCGTCCAGACAACTAACCAAAGCTCTGAGATTTTCTGGATTCAAATTAAGATGATAGCAAATTATTATGAGTACAATACATGCAAAATCAATTAAGACAATCAAATTATATAAATACAAAAATACAACTGCCAACAAAACACTTGAGTGCTCAGTTCAGTGGCAAACCTGCAATGAGCTCTTCTACCTCCACTGTGTCAGCCCCATTCGCTATACACCGTCCACTACACATGCATGGGCAATTATTGCTTGCCATTACAACAAAAAACAACTCATTTTCTTTTAATTAAAACCTCAATGACACAATAGGTGTATTTATCACAGATAAATAAAAATGCTTAACAGAACAAGAAAGACCTGTGGCCGATATTCACAGACCATACATTAACTGTTAGAACACTTTGACACAACCTTATTGCAGTGAATTATACTCACAACACTGCATTGTTCATGTAATTTTTTAAAGCATAAAATTGTGCCAAAGTGTGCTAAGAGTTAACGTATGGTCTGTGAATTCCGGCGCAGGACTTAGTACACATATATTTTTGTTTTAGTATACTCCTCAATTATAGTATCAAATAGAAGTCAGCGTCTGATTTCTATAAGAACAAAAACTCAGAGACATCATAGATCGTTTTAACCGTTTAGTATACGTCTTTACAATTCAACACAAATAAACACATAAACATTCTTATTCATTTATTCTCATGCCTTGTTTTGAAACCAAGATTTACAACCATTTCTAATGTTTTACCCCAAATATACACACACTGATGATATTTATATCAGTGGTCAGTGGAAAGGCTCTGTGACTTGATATGTCTGTGATGTTATTGTTTAATTTACCATACTTTCCTCTTCTACAAAAATTCTACTATATATTATTACCACCTTCTACACATATCATTGTCATACACGTTCACCCCTCTATATGTGCTAGAAATTATATAATTTTGTATCGTTTATTCTTACTTTAATGACACATTGCAATATTTACTTTTTGAGAGCTTCTCTTTATTCACATCTGTACAAAGAAATTCCCCCATGGGTATGAAATAAAGTACTATCTATCTTTTCTGTTCGACGCAAACTCATAATATTTCAACATACTCACTATTCAAAATGTATTTTGCAAATGAGCCAAATGATCAAATTATGTACAATTATAGAACTGAACACAAATAATGCCTCTTTCTAACCCAAGTAACTGCTATACCACATAGGTCCCTGTTTTCTCACACTACATTAATTTCTCATTACACACCCTTGGGAGGAAGACCCGAGATAGATGAATACCAAATGTTATTTTCTTTAAAAAGATAGATAGAGATACAGAGATAGAAAGAGATATGGTGGGTGAATTACAGTGAATTAACCTGTCGGAGCTTGAATCCTGATTGCGGGGATAAGAAATAAAAGGCTCTTATAATCGGCCGCCTCTGACTATTGTTATCCATGGCATGAGAATAGAAACTAGGAAAAACTTGAAGAACTTGTATTTGTGTTGATTCGTATTCAAATTGACCGTTCATCTTTAAAATTATTATAATCAGTCAGTATTCATCGGCAGAAGCACATTTTACGAAGCTCAGGCAAATTTAATGTTTTAAATTTATCTGAGTGACTCATTATGTCTGTATTCCATATAACAAAATACAAAACCATTCTCTCTGCGCATAAAATATAATTTAAGAAAATTGATCATTGGATGGCCGAGATATTAATAAAAGTATTACGTCAAGATATATATTGTTTCTAAAAGACCTACTTTGAAAAACATGTCACATATAAGCCTACGCACAGTAAATAAACAAAATTGACGTTGACAAATGAAGAGAAAATGGAAGAAACCATCCCAAGTTCGGAAATCGTGTTTAAATTAAACATGAAGACGTAGAAATAGATAGAAAGAAATTAACATAATTAACAAAAATACATAATCCGACAGGAAAGCATCTGGTTTAAGATAACTTGTGGGAGCGACCCTTTGACCTTCAGGGTGCTAAAGGAACACAAAGATTTGGCAGTGGCACCATGTGACGTGAACCTCACATTCAATGAATCAAGGGACCACCATCTTCGAATTTCTAATAATTATGTGATAAAAACCTTTCTTTTAAACAAGGTAAATAAAAACAGACGAAGTAAGGAAATATAAATAAGGGAGGATGTTAACATGACTCCATTTTCATGGAAAAAATACTCACGCGTCCGGTGCAGATCAAGCACTTCTTTACGTTGTTGTAAAATGTCTTCTATGAGTTGACAGGCGTTAACAAATGTCTTTTTGCTAGCCAACAATGTAAACAAGTAATTCAACGTCTCATCATACGATAAGTCTTTCACCAACAATTTTTCACCTCCACACTGTAACAAAATAAATGTTTTCACAGTTTAATTACACAGGCTAAGAGTAGGAGTGGATCATTAGAGTAAAACTGAATAGCTACATTTGATTGTACTTATAGGAGAGAAATACTATGTAGCTATTCTATACAATAAAACAAAAAGTAAAAACTAAATAAGACATTATTTTTATGAACAGCTGCATCTTTCAATTATATGTGATCTAAATAACCTCATCTTCTTCTTTTCATTCTATGACAACAAATAATCTAGCTTTCTTGAATTCCACTGTTTTCTTCAAGTACTCCAGGCTCCCAAACGGCTCTTCATTGAGTGCTTTCTTCTCAGACCAGCAGGTGACTCTCAGGTTATGAGAAGTTCACATTTCTGCAGTACATGCTCTCCAGTCGCTGCTTCATTAATGTAACAACATTTCAAAACCTATACCAGAAAAAAATTCTACAATTACTTTGTTTTAGAAATTATCCTCTGTCTTCTATGATATTATAAAATGAAATGATCAAGTACACTCACCAAGGTATTAAGTTTGATTAAAATCTCTAGAACCAAACTTTTACATCTTAATGACCATGGAGATTCACTTAACACAGCTGTGGAGAGAAAAATAAGTATGTTAGTCTCAAACAGTCATTTCAAAGCACTATAAGACTGAGCTAGTTGTATCCTTAAAACGATCAAGACTGACATTTCACAGACGGCTTATATAAATAATCTGCCTTACAAAGGAGCCACACTAAAATCTATTAACCACTTACCTTTTCATAATATTCTTAATATTTTAATGTGGGCCAAAACTTCCAATAATTTTGTCCCCGACATGTTTACTTTATCCACACCTTAGCATCCCCCCCCCCCCCCTAAAAAAAACAACACACAAACAAAACACACAAACAAAACTAATGATTTTCTCAATGACTCTAAGGTGTTATAAACATAACAATGTTAAACAGTGACTCAATTCAAAGGATGAATGTGGAATTTTTATTTTAAAAAACATGATCTGTCACAGCAGGAAGAGAGGTGTGTGTCACACGGTGACCTGAAAGTGATATATTTTAACTTCTCTTGTCTTCTTTTATTGCTTGTACAAGGCAGCAGAGCTGTTATGGGAGAACACACAAACACTACACATTCGCTCTCACTCTATCACTCACATACATACACACACGATTACGTCATCTTACGACTCAGCAATCCTTTGATTCTGACACCTCATCCTACCCCCTAATGATTCAATTCATGAATCGATTTTGGCGATTCTCGATTCAGATTAATTGACTCTCTCAACGATTCTGACTCTCTCCCCTAACCAAGCATTAATAGTGACTCCAAAGTTTGACAGCTGCGTCATCTGTTGTCAGGTACACAATATTGACGTCCCGTCCACCCCTCCACGTATCTAATATTTTCAGTTTGCGTGTCATGATTATTTTTCTACCGTAACTATCATTATTCAAACATTTAAAACACATGAGGGCAATTTTATAATTAATTCTTTCTATTACGGGTAACCAATGCAATTC
>JARFNW010093661.1:0-13067 GCA_031763155.1 Dirona albolineata
AGAGAGAGAGAGAGTGAGAGAGAGAGAGAGAGAGAGAGAGAGAGAGAGAGAGAGAGAGAGAGAGAGAGAGAGAGTGCACTAAGAAGAGAGAGCGAGAGAGATAGAGAGAGAGAGAGAGCAAGAGAGGGAAGGAGAGAGAGGCAGTGAGAGAGAGAGAGAGAGAGAGAGAGAGAGAGAGAGAGAGAGAGAGAGAGAGAGAGAGAGAAAGAGAGAGGTAGTGAGAGGGATAGAGAGGGAAGGAGCGAGAGAGAGACCGAGATAGAGAAAGAGATAGAGAGATATATATAGAGAGAGAGAGGGAGAGAGAGAGAGAGGGGGGGGGGTGGTAGGGGGGGGGCGGGGTGGAGTGGGTCGTGTACGGAGATACGGAACTATAAACACATCTTTATCTTTATTGGAGGCGAGGTGGCCTGGTGGTTAGGACGGCGGACTCTGATCTAATGGGTTCGAATCCTACCCCAGTCACTTCGTTGTTTTTCTTGGGCATGAAGCTTTTACTCCAATAATTACCTCACTCCACCCAGGTGTAAAAAAAGGTACGACCAGCTTGCAGCTGGGGAAGTAATCTGCTGCGATAGACCAGCGTCCTATCCATAAGGGTGATGTATTACCGCCACTCTGTCCGATTCACGCTACGGAAACCGGGATAAGCACCGGCTCTAATTGTGGGCCTCGAGGCTCGAAATGACTTTACTTTATCTTTATAAGTCAATAATAATAATCCTCGTTTAGCCTCTTTGGTAAAATGTCCACAGTTGCTATAGCTGTCTGGTGAACACCTGAGGCCACAGTATCATGTTGTCTGGTCCAGACATGAGTGTCTTTGCGTATGAGGTTGTTGTCTTGTGTACTGGTATGGATGTTTATGTTTGTTCAAGTGAGCACGCATGAACGTAGATGTTTTCTCGTTGTGTACTATTTGTTCACTTCAATATTATGCTTGTGTATTCTAATTAAGATTCATGTCTTTGTGTTTCAATGAGCACTTGTAAACCAAACAAAAATTGTCTTCTTTTTTGGACAATAAAGATCATATTATTATTATTATTATTATTATACTAAACAGTGTATTGCTTCTTGTACCAAACAAGGTATATTGGCGCAGTGGGCTGATCCCCTGCTTGCCTTAACAATCTGGATCTATATATTTTCCAGCTCTGTATCGGGCCATGACGTGCACTTAACCTGGATACGTTTTACCTGGGTCTGCACATCGATGCCTTCTGCCAGGTACACTGTCCTCGACTAGACACAGAGTTGGTCCCTACACTGTTTGATCACGGTACTAAAGGTAACAGATAACAAGAAACAAACAAGGGTAACCAAGTGCAAAGTCGTGAATTAATTATTCCAGACATACTTACGGTGCAATGCGGTGCCTAGACTTACTCTCTAAACATGCAAAAGCATGATATAACCACTTAACAGGGTTTGGCACTGCAACGGTACAGTCGACGTCACTCAACACACCACTCTCAAAATGAATATTATCTACTGTGATTGCTTTTAAGTGTTGAGTGTTCCGTTGCTTATCCGAGGTAAATGCGCTACTGTAAAGCGCTTAGAGCATGGTGATGGTGTTGGTCGTGGATAAGTGCTATATTTTATGTTTGTGCGTATTTGCGAGTGTGTGCATGTGTGTTTGTGTGTGTTGTGTGTGTCGGTATGTGTGTGTATGTGTGTGTGTATGTGTGTGTGTGCGTATGTGCGAGTGTGTGTGTGTGTGTGTGTGTGTGCGAGTGTGTGTATGTGTGTGTGTATGTGTGTGTGTATGTGCGTATGTGTGTGTGTGTATGTGTGTGTATGTGTGTGTGTGTATGTGTGTATGTGTGTGTATGTGTGTGTGTATGTGTGTGTATGTGTGTATGTGTGTGTGTGTGTGTATGTGTGTGTGTGTGTGTATCATATTCGTTTTGTATATTATAAAGCTCTTGGTCTACACAATGTCATTTCCTTATTTGGATGAATAAAGTTTATCTTATCTTATCTGATATATAAATGCCATTTATTATAGATTACTTACAGGGTGATAATAGAGTTCCATCACGTTCATAAAATCCAGTGGCTACGTCACTCGCCTTTGGTTCGAGAGGTTGCGGGTTCGAATCCAGGTGGAAGCACTGAATCATTTTATTTGTCTCAAGACCTTGATCCCACTTTGCGGTGCAGCAGCAGCCCTGCGGCTGACGCCTGGGTCATTTCGGTTTACCCCCGAAATAGACCCTAAAGACAAATTCACCCCCCCCCCCCGGGGATGATTATGGGAATGAGGGCTGCCAGAAGCTAAAATCCCAAAAAAATGAGGTATGCAAAAAAGGCGAAAATGGTGTATCTCCAGGTATAACACTTATAACAATACAAAGACCAGTGGTCGTCTAAGCGCCAACATCGCCGTGATTCCCACAGTTTAAGACTTTCTATTTGTGTTATATTATGTTTTATGTTTTTTTGTGCTTGTTGGCTGATGAAGGGGAGACCCGAAACGTTATTTGTATTGTTATTTGTTTTATTCCTGGAGCTACACCATTTTCACCTTTTTTTTGCATACCTCATTTTTGGGATGAGTATTGGGAATTTTTATTCATATTCTTTTCCTATATATTATTATTGATTTTAAACAGAATGCGATGAGTCCAATAACACGCTATGCCCATGCATTATCTAAAAATAAGTGAAGTTAAAAAATGTAATATTATAATAATACGAAATGCTTGACGGACAAAAAATGAATTTTGTTGTCTTCTTCGGTTGTAAGCAGCGTTTGCCCTTGTCCAAAAATTGTAACCGCGCCTAACAGGCAGCGTGTGGCGTATTAAGTGGTGAATGTTCCGTTGCTTTCCCGAGGAAAATGGCTACTGTAAAGCGCTTAGAGCATGGTGATGATGGTGAATTAGCGCTATATAAATGTATATTATTATATATTTTTTTAAAGTTATTATTATTTTATTTTTTTTAAAAGTTATTATTATTATTAATATTATTATTATTATTATTATTATTATTATTATTATTATTATTATTGTTATTATTGTTATTATTATTATTATTATTATTATTATTATTATTATTATTATTATTATTATTATTATTATTATTATTATCGTATGCCTCTTTGGTGAAATCTCCACAGTTTCTACAACTGTTGGGTGAACACCTGAGGCTACAATACCATGTTGTCTGGTCCTGATGTTGAGTAATATTGAAAAGTGCATCGCTTCTTGCACCAAACAAGGTTTATTAGCACAGTGGGCTGATCCCCTGCTTGCATTAATAAATCTTTATCCTTATATTTTCCAGCTCTGTCCTCTTATTTTCCAGCTCTGTATCAGGCCATTTGTACTAGAGGGGCACATACTTGCCCTTTAACCTGGATACGTTTTACCTGGGTCTGCCCATCGATGCCTTCTGCCTTGTAGTACACTGTCCTCGGCCAGACACAGAGCTGGTCCCTACACTGCTTAATCACGGTTCAAAAGGGAACAGATAACAATCAAACAAAGAAAGACGACAGACAGTAGATACTGTAGAAATTGAAATTTCCGTGGTAGATACTACATAGATAGAAAACTAGATAGATGGATGGACTAAAAGATACATAACATTATATTATATTCATGCATATAATATTATAATAGAGAGTAAGACGCAACATTATAGATAATAAATAGATTGATAGAAAGACGAACATTAGATGCATAGATAGAAAACTAGATAGATGAATGGACTTTGAGGTACATTAATTATTATAGTCATGAATACATAAAAAAATAACACAAAAAAGGGATGTAGCAGTTGAACATATAGATTTAAATATAAGCGTCCATTTTATTCCCTGATACTGAGGTAAGAAGTCAGCTGTGTGTCTTCTGTATGTTGGTCGTTCGTAACCCGAGCCCTTCCGGAGTTGAAGATTTTCCGAGTAGCTGGTAGTGACAGCCCTGAAGCCCTCCTTTGTCACCTTGTTTGCTGATGAGTCGATACGCTTCTCCGATGGCCAAAACTTTTAAAACCGGGGCGTGTAACATGCAGGGTTTCTTGTGTTGAACCTAACGACGTCCGCTGTTATCTGATTGGCCCTACGAGATGGGGATCGGGGATGAATGAATGAATGACCAGTGTCCAGTCTTCTTACATGGAGGCGTTTGTTATCCCAAAGGTAAGATGGTGGGTGATTAATGAGGACTTTGGAGAGGATAATAGGGGAGATAATCCCGGAAAATAGAATTATTTGACAGCTGATTTGATTACTCGTGGTTATGTGTGTGTATTTTTAGTATAGAGGAGGGACAGGACTCCGTGCGGGACAGGACACCGGATAACTTGGCACCAGCAGCTTGGTTTGGGTTGTCAGACAGTGGTGATTAATTCACTGTTTGTTTTTTTTAGTCGGTTAGTATTAATCACCGCTGTCTGACGAACCAAACCAAGCTGTTCGTGCTATGTTGTTCGGTGTCCTGTCCCGTCCGGAGTCCTGTCCCTTCACTATATAATTTGTTTAACAGGGTGGTAACATTGCATACGGGTGGTAAAGGTATTAAAGTGTCGGTATGGATTAATGTAGAGTTATGTTATGTGTGGTGGTTTTTATTTTATTTTGGATGGTTGGTTTGGTGTCTAGAGGGATACATATTATATAAATATGATGATGATTATAAAAGATGGGGACATTGAGGAAAAGGATTGCGGTTTTAGGGGTGGGTGGGGTAAGTGGGGGGACGGGGGACGGGACGCGGTAGATATGTAATACAGGAAAATAAATTATGATAATATAGATATCACTTCGTTGGTTTTGGTATGGTGTTAGTGTAATAGCCCACGCCTATATCTAGAATATCTTTATAATTTATATATCTATAACTTGTGTCTTACTCTCCAAATATTCATGAATGCATATGTATCTCAGACTTTGAATGTTGAAAACACCTCAAGTCAGAAACATTTTCGACGGTTTACGTTCGTGTAACAACTACATTTTTTTACTTTAAATGCGAAAAATGAGTCACGAATCCTTCCATCGTTCATTCTCTCAATTTCAGTTGACCACTCCATTTCACTTGACCACTCAATTTCAGTTGACCACTCAATTTCACTCGACCACTCAATTTCAGCTGACCATAATAATAGTAATAATCACCCCTTAAATTTATATACCCTATCGCGAAGGTCCACTTTCTTCCCTCAAGGGCGCCGTGGGTGTCATCTTCTGATGGTCACATTTTAGGGTCTCCCACTAGACGACTATAACAAACGTAATACAGCCATAACATCTTGACCAGTGTCCAAGATTCATGGGCCATAATCCTGCGTTGAACGGCGTTGTAAACAAGACTTCATGTGCATCGGATGACCCTCCTGGTCAATGAAAAGTGATAAACCAAGGCCGGAATAGGTTCGCGTACACGCCGCCTCGGGTTTGATCCACACTCAGTTTGATTTGCTTCACAAATTTCGCTGTCGGTCCGTCCCTTTGGGGGGTGGGGGTTCAGTAAAGGTGGTTATGTAATGTGTGTAAATGAAAAATAATAATTTATTAGTTTTAACTGTCGTATCTTTCTCTTGAGGATGAGTGGTTTTATGGATAGAGCGATGGATGGATGGGTTGATGGATGGCAGGCCGTCAAAGCAGGATAGATAATTATATTTTCTATCAATCTATAGTAATGATTCGAGATGACCTGTCGTTTCTTATATTGTGATAGCTTGACCGGTGGTCATACAACGTCTGTGTTTGATTTATTGAGGGGAAGGGAAGTGTGTCATGGTCAAATGAAAGAAAATAAAACGAGGCTATTGGAAGCCAGGTAAATAGAAAATCAAAAAGTACGAAAAGGGCTTCATATTATATTATTACATGACACGTTAAACAATACACATACGTTTCGGGTTTCCCCTTTATCCTTATTCTTTAAAAATCCACATCTGTCAATGGGACGGAGACAAATAGAATAGACATTGTCAGATGCGTTGTTCTTTTGAATTTGATTAATTATAATATAGGGGAAACCAAATACATTTATGTATTGTTTACCGGCGGGTCCATATCTTAACACACCCTCCGGGCCCGCTATAACTTTGAAAGTCACACATCATAGCCTTTTTCGGATTTTTAAGTCTTGGCACCCCCCTGTCAATAGGAGAAACCCGTTTGCTTGGGTTTTCCATTTCCCTGAGATCGGCCTATTGTGGGTAAAAAGTATTTGACTTTCTGTTGTTGTGGTCAAGTTGCTAGGTAAATCGTCTGACGATCTTGTCCTATTCGAAAAATACTGGGAAAAATAATGAGTCTCTATTCACCTTTGGCCCGTCTCCATCAACAGGGAAGTCCCTATTTCAACGTTGTTTGTCGCGTTTTTATGTCACTCAAAATACAACGACCTTTCAGAAATCCCAATTAACCGTTTTCACCTATTCCCCTGACGCTGCATTACCTTCCATAGATTGTATTTGTCGTTTTACACGACTTGAAGTTTTATGTACCATTATCTTTCTTTGCACTACCTTCCATAGATTGTATTTGTCGTTTTACACCTGAAGTTTTATGTGCCATTATCTTTCTTTGCATTACTTTCCACTACATGTTGATTTACAGTGTTGAACAGTTTCATATTCCAAAGGGTGTTCATACTATTGTATTAGTATCACCAGCACCTATATTCAAGGCCCATACGTAAACAGTTAGCACATTTTGGCACGATCATATTTGACGTCATTTTACAATCAAACACAAGCAAAATACGATGATGTTCGTAGAGATTCACTATTTCACACATGCCTTATCCGTTAACGCAATGACAGAGAATACTTCCCCAGGAGTAGGTGTGTATTCTGTGCAAATGATCACCAAGACTGTCGTCAATATTTCAGTCGCATTGAATTGTATCAAGGCTTCAAAGTTCCCAAATAATCGACAAATATTTCAATGCTGCCCAGCTGGAATTCGCAACTTCGACTTGTCAATAAACAAATATTGGCTGGGTGTTGTCAAAGAAATAAAATTCTGCGGCCGTATACACACAGCCCAAGCGTTAATTGATAAGATATTTTTACGTCGGTGGCGGATTATATCAATATACAGTGGGTGAGTAAATATAACTTCAATAATTTAAATGCGAAACAAAGCAATGACGAAGGCCTGCGGTCGAAATAAAGGAATATGGAGCGGGAACTGATGGTAAATATCAAATAGAATAATAGTATGAAAGCGTTACATGACAGTGCCCGTTAGAGATAATAAAAGATATGCAAAAAAAAAGGGAAAATGGTATAGCTTCAAAGGTAAAGCAAAGAACAAAGAATGTTTCGTGTTTCCCTTCGTCAGCCAACAAACACAATGGGTTTTTTGTAAAGTGTTTTGTATTGTGTTTGTTGGCTGACGAAGGGAAACCCGAAACGTTCTTTGCTTCTGTCATTTGTTTACCTTTGGTGATATACAATTTCCCTTATTCATTGCATACCTCCTAATTGGATTTTTATCTTCTGGCTTCCTAAGAGATAAACTAGACTATGGGGTGTGTGCATAGCTGGATTTGTTGCGTGTCGGTCTGCTTTTGTCGGCAAGGCGGTGCTACTGCAGAGGCAGGCATGGGTTCGATCTCTCTCCCCCCCCCCCCACTCTTTCGACATTCTTTTTTTTCTCTTGTTTATTGTCTCTCATTCGCACTTTTAACACTTTCATGCTAATGCCCTACGGTCGAAACACTGCAGCAGCTGTTTTGTTTCAAACCTGAATTATTGAAGATGTTCACTGTACATTATTCAATCAGTCTCTGCATAAGAATTGCTGCTTTAGTTTTGCCGTTTTTCAAATCGAAATTATTCTGCAGTGGCTCGGATATAATCCATTCACACCCACACTCACACACACACACACGCGAACAAAAGTAAAGCTTCAAGCAAAAAAACCCAATAACAACAAAAAAGAACAAAAATACAAAAACAAAAACACAAAACAAATTAAAAAAGAAACAAACAAAAACAACTACAAACAAAACAACCAACAACAAAAAAACAAAACAAAACAAAGAAATAAATAATAACAAAAAACAAAAAAACTAAAAAAATACTAAAAACGAAATATGCTGGGAAAATAGAAAAGCAATGAAAACGTACAAGAAGATATTATGTAGGCATAATATTACAATCACCAGGTAGACTTTATTATGATACATTATATAGGTACATAATCTTATGACTTAAGTCTACAAGACACCTCACAACACTCTACAGCCAAGATTAGAACCTCGGTTATGAATGAGTTTGGATTTCGAGAACATTCTTTGCGAACAATAATAATATGTGAAAAATAACGTCTTCTTTGTAGCAATATCTATTATAGTCTGTACATGCAATGGATATAAATCTAGTCTTGACCATTGTTTGACTCCAATTATCGCCTCGTCCACGGTAACAATGACCCTTCGGTTTGTCCAAATATTACCTGAACTGAATGTCCACTCAAGACTCTCACCAACAGGCCAGGTTCCCTGGGGCGTTCCATGTTTATTGTTCGCACTTCTTAGATATGTCAAGCATTTCATCAGGTCTTTCACCTTTGTGTTTGATCCTCATTTCAACATGACGTCTCTGTGTGATAATACCAAGATTTCTCACGATAATTGTTTCTGGTTCATAATGTATCCATGTTTTTAATTTCCTGTGACAATTTTACTCATTATGCTGCTTACGTCATAACCGTTTGCTCGAAAATTAGCACTGGGTTTAATTTTTGACGCGGATAGATACATATCTAGACACAGAGAGAAGCAATGCACACACAGCTTACAGGCAAGTTGTGGGGAGGGAGGAAAGAAAGGATATTATGAACAAATACAGTGAAGAAATGATCGTTTGAATAGTCCCAATTATTAAACAGAAATCTTGGGGTGTTAATCTTAACACCTCTTTGGATACTGTTAGGGTATATTACCAAAGGTGGCACCTCCTGAATAGAATACATCTCCGATATGAGCAAAAGGTCCTTATAATTGATTCACGACCAAGCCGATTCAAATCCAAGACATCCGCACGATAAAGCGATTTGCACCACCTATATCATTATAGTGGAGGGACGGGACAGGACACAGGACAGCTTGGCACTATCAACTTGGTTTGGTTCGTCAGGCAGTGGCGATTAATTATAACCGACCAAACTCTGATTTTGGTCGGTTAGAGTTAACCACCACTGTCTGACGAGCCAAACCAAGTTGG
Organism: Dirona albolineata; assembly: GCA_031763155.1. Taxonomy (NCBI): domain Eukaryota; kingdom Metazoa; phylum Mollusca; class Gastropoda; order Nudibranchia; family Dironidae; genus Dirona; species Dirona albolineata. Next base: position 9,208 of record JARFNW010093661.1, read on the forward strand.
TAGTGCCAAGTTGTCCGGAGTCCTGTCCCGTCCGGATCCCCGTCGCTCCACTATATCTAGATGTATATAACTACTACCCTACCCCCCCCCACCCCCAACACACATACACACAAACAGGCGGCCATTCAAAGACCTTCTTAGCTCCCCATGAGCATACATTAGAAGCTGACAGTTGGGCGCATCACTACTACTAATATCCTACAGACAAAATCACTCGCTGCCTGTAGCCGGGTACTCTGACAATATCTGAGGAGATTTGCGTAAAAAGTTTATCCCATTAACTCAACGTCGGGCCAAGTATTACCATGAATCAAACCCACGACCTTACGATCCCAACACCCACAGCCTAACCACTCGACCACCTAAGTCCACATAGCGCTTAACATCTAACCCAGAGGCTATGGGTTCGAATACCACCGGGGCAGACAAATTGATAGCATGCATGCCGTTCGTTATTCTATTTTTATTAGATCTATAAATACATGCATTTATTTTTTTTAATTTTTTTTTTATCCTTTCTTATTTATTTATCTATCTCTTTATTTATTTACCGTAGCACACCTTGTTGTGTCTTCCTCTCAAAAGATAAACAAGTCGTCCATCTTGTCTGGTTTGTAATGCTGTATCAAGGAGTCTGTTTGGAATCACATTGAAGGGCGTGAAGAGATAATAGTATTAGCACAGACCACCAGTCTGCAATCTTGGTGTTGGCATATTCAAGCATGTTGTTTATGTCTGTTTATCCTTGTTTGATTTACAACCGTGTTGAAAAAAAGGAGTATTTTTGATCATGGAGTGGAGTGTTTAATATAACTCTCAACAACAAAAATATGACACCGAAAAAGAAAAAAAAAAAAGAAGGAAAATGCGAAATAAACGAAAAACAGGTCGTGATTTGGTTTATGCATTCTGATCGATGAGACGAAGAAATAATTGAACGACGAAAGGAAAAAAAACCCAACAAAACATGCAAAAAATAACAACCCCCCCCCCCCACGCAAAAAAACAACAAAACAACAAACAAACAATCAAAAAATATAACAAAAACCAAAAACAACAACCCCCCCCCCCCAAAAAAAAAGAAGAATAAAAGAACAACCCCCCCTCCCCCCCCCCAAACCACACCCAAAAAACCCACAAAAAACCAAACAAACCCTAAAGAAACCAAGAACAAACAAACAAATGGAGAAAAAAACTGAAAGAAAAAAATAATGTATGAAGTCTTTAAGAACTTGGAAAGTATCTTTGCCACCACCGTGTTCCACCCCCATCTCCTTTGCTCGAATGTGTATAAATGACAGTACGGTCAGTTTGTCCAGGGTGGTGACAATTTGTACTATGGTAAATGGTAATCGGTCTTTTTTTTCCAAGGCTTTGTCCCAGCGACAAGTCCATTTGTAAATTTATTTTGGGCAGTAGGTGCCGCATTTGATATAAGTGTATGACCTCGCAGTGTAGAATAGGTTTTTCTTAAACTCATGAGAACTTTGGACAATTTGAGAAAGAAAAAAACCCCCCAAAAAAACAACAAAACAAAACAAAACAAAACAAAAGCAACAACAACAACAACAACAACAAACCCCAAAAAATGAACCGAACAAAAACAACCAAAACAAAACAAACAACATGTAGATAGCATTCATTATTTAGGCGTCAACATCCAAAACAACCTTAAATGGGACAAACAGATGAACTTTTAGTCAAAAAGGCCAACAAATCCCTAGGATTCGTAAACGCAATCTTCACCAGTGTCCACAAGATGTGAAAGACCAGGCGTGCACGGCATTAGTCGGACCCATCCTTGAGTATGCGGGCGCTGCATGGGACCCACTCTCCAAAAAGTACACAACCCTGATCGAACAGGTGCAGAGAAGAGCAGCGCGTTTCGCCACCAACTGCCGATCAAGGGAACCAGCGCTAGAAACATGCAGAAAGCATGCAAGACTCACTCATCTCCACAATATCATCAACAATCACAACACGATCAGAATACCGCCATACTTTACAGCTCAGTCAAATAGATATTCTACAAGACGATATCACAGCAGCAAATTCGTAATACCTCATGCAAGGACAAATACATACAAACACAGCTTCTTTCCCTGCACAATCACAGATTGGAACAATGTCCCCAATAATATAATCAGCAGTTTGTCTTTGGAAGCATTTATAAATGCGCTAAATTAAATTAAATGCGCTGTATGATGTCTATAATGTGTATGTCTGTATGGAACATATTTGCAAGAATGGGCAGACATGCCTTTTGCATCTTAACGAAAGAAGAAGAACTCAGGTGTGAATTGAGTACCTACCCAACAACATGCAGAGAAAAATACTGTCAATATGTTATGATGCGCCTAACAGGTTACTATACCGCGTGTTCCCTGTGGAGTTGAGAAGGACATTGAACGACACTACCTATCACCCATGAATGTTGGAATTTTAACAAATATAGCTGTTTTGGTCATTGAACAAATAATAGAACATTTTTTTAAACAAAACATGTGCTTATCCAATTTTTGTTTCAATTGATGGGAATTGAATAGGAATGCCTTCATGACTTTGTTACTGATGCAAAACAATGATTTGATTCTATTGACCCAGGGTTATAAACCAAAAGCAATCACCACAAAGTTTCTGGATGCACCTCTTCCTTTTTGATAATAATTTTTTACAAGTGATAATAGCATGTGTAAATTTCATATCAATATCATGTTATGATTTCTATTTTTCAGGATGCACAAGAAAGATAATCACACCAAATGAACTCAACGAGGGCTACATTCACAGTCCTAACTACCCACAGGAATACCCATCCGATGTCTGCATTATGTGGTATCATGTGCTCTTCGAACAAACTAAGGTCGTTGTAGAGTAAGTAAATGACCTGAGTCTTTGCTCTTGTGTTGACTCTTGATAGAGGTTTTTGAAAAGGATGAAATATGTGAATAAAAGTCTGGCTGTTTATCTTTGTGCTGCTTGAGTGTTAATAGTATAAAGTAATTGTGTGAGAATATTACGAATATAAAAAGGGGGGGGGGGGGTGAGAATGTTACTAATAGTGTCAGTAGAGGAGATTGTCATGTGATACTCTTGGGCTATGTCACAGGTGAGGAAGCATATGTCAGACTAGGAAAACAATACATCAGCTGATTTAATGTGTATTGCATACATGCTTAAAACATTTCCTTTTAAGCATAACTGAAAAATGATGCGCTGCAGCACAGATCTTGTTCTCCTTGAAAGGCTCATAAAGATTGATAAGGGCATCTCTTGAAATATGTTCTCATATTTTTGTTCTTTTTTGTTTTGTTTTTTGATTGATTGATTTTTTAAATTTTGTCTTTTTTAATAATTGCAGAATTCAAGATTTGGACATTCGATCAATCGATGGTTGTAAAAGTAATAGCAGCAACAGGCTTATAATAGGGCCTCACTATGAACGTCGGTACTGCGGGACTGTGAACAAAGATGCCAGATATGAGGCGGTCGTCTCAGGCTACTTTTGCATTGTGTTCATCATTAGTGAACCTTTTGCGGCCAGAGGTCGAGGGTTTCTGTTGCATTATAAACTCAGTAAGATTTGAGACTTATTTTTATTTTCTTTCTTTCTTTATGTACTCCTAGTCTGGGGTCTTGAAAATATGATGTGCGAATTGTACATTTTCCTGTGTCCAAGTTTATTGAAGTATGATTCGTTTTAACCCCCCCCCCCTTTCCAGAATCTTGTGGCATCAGTGGCACACACGGATCAATCCCCCCCCCTTCCCCTTTCCAGAATCTTGTGGCACTAGTGGCGCACACTGATCAATCCCCCCCCCCCTTTTCCCCTTTCCAGAATCTTGTGGCATCAGTGGCAC
>JARFNW010093772.1:0-13067 GCA_031763155.1 Dirona albolineata
CCGGAGAAGAGAGAGAGATATATTTTTGACCAACCACAATAAATTATTTAGATTTTGAAGACAAATGAATGAATATATTGGCATCACCTTCATTACTAACATGATATCATTTCCACCCAGACTATTCTTCAGGAGACACTACCCTGTGACAGCCGTCACCTTCTGTGGAATGGATCCCCAAGATAGAAGGTAAGGACACACAATGTATAGGACACACAAGCTTTGATAACATGATATAACAGTGTCCAAGAGGACGCTAACCTAACCTAAAACTGGAATCTAGAACAAATTGCGAATATGTGATAAAACAATGGCAATCATTTTTTAATTTTAGAATTATTATTTGTTCCCGCAAGCTACGGAGGACACCTACCATTTGACTTTGTGGTTTGACTTGTTAGAAACTGAATGCAATAATGGGTCCATTTGTATGAATCCTCTACCTGTTTGTTTGTTTGTCATTCCTCAGGTGGAAGAGGGAGCTGGACGGCCCTGGTGGACAAGGAGACGCAAGGTAAGGACGGGGGGATCTGTGTGTTTGTATATGTAACTTATTACTTATTGTTATTGTTATTGTTATTAATATTAATATTATTATTATTATTATTATTATTATTATTTTGTTATTTTTATTGTTGTTGTTGTTGGTGTTGTTGTTGTTATTACTATTATTATTATTATTATTACTGTTGTCATTTCCTGCTGGTATGAATTTCTCCGAGTTCTATCCTTTCTGTCAACTTAGTTTAAGTTAGATTTTATATGATATAGTTTGTGTAACTGGAGACTTCCTATTTTATTTTTTCCTTTTTGCAGGCATTTGCATAAAAATGTGTAACAGTAAAAGAGACATTTGTAAAACTCTTTGTCACCACATTTTGATTTTAATCAGTGTAAATTATCAATACTAATTACTCACTCGTCTCGACTCTTCTCCTCAGGCTCTTCGGTTTCGTGGCCCGCAAGCCAAACTCTTCCAACGAGAACTCGTGTCACATCTTCTGTGAACTGGATCCCGAGCAGCCTGCCTCAGCCATCGTCAATTTTGTAACCAAGGTCATGATTGGCCAGACCAGCGTCAAGTCATAGGCCCCCAACGTGTTCCGTCGTCCTAGAGTGTTTTATATAAATCATTATGACTACGATGATAACAATAATGATAATAATACTGTCGATGTCAATGGAATGCTGCCAAACACACACCATCATTGGGAATTAGGAAATTGAATTATTTTAAAACAAATATTTTTAATTTGTTCGGAGTTAGTATCATTATTTATCACTTTGAGATTGAAAATTTTGAAAAAATTTCGGGATTGGGGAAATACCAATTTTGTGAATAATTTTAATGGCAGTAGTATCAGTGTTGTAGATACAATGTTTTGTAGGAAGGCTGTCTGTGCAATTGATGATAATTTGAATTTTAAACAGTTATCCAATTTCAGACATCGCTGTACCCTAGGTATTGAGCAAGGGATCTTGATGTCACATCAACAAATGACATGTACGACATGTTTATCATTTGTAGTGCTTTGTCCTTCTCACCTGAAAAGCTCCGTCAATTTGACACTCAATGGTTCCTATGGCTGCTCTAGCGCTACGACGAAAGCTGTCGGTTGGTTGCGATTTGGTGTAGCGGCATTGCTTTCCTGTCAACTGGAAGTAGTTGTTGTTGAAGGTAGAAAATAGCAATATGGCATTTATCATTGACCATAGTAATATAATATAATATTTATACATATAACAATGAACTGTAATCATATTTGCTGCATCAGTCACACTGCGTACGTACCTATAAATACATCAATGATTGGAAGAACGTTTGGTTGGAGTTTGTGCGTGACGAGTGAGATGTCTGGAAATATTTTGTGTATTTTACTATTATCATTATTCTATGATTTATGTATATGCATAGCTACGTTCATATTTATCTGGATGTATAGAATGAAAATTCTTTGTTTTTAAAAAACACATGGAATAAAATTGTGAATCAAAGTTGATGAGGTGAATGATAAAAGATATTTATGACAATATCTCTGTGAATCACTTTTCTAGACATTTTTATTCTTGATCTTATATATGCTGTATATTTCATTTTATGTTTTATTATCAAGTTTTATTTAATTGACAATGCATACACATGTATACAAATGGACTGTGTTGTGTCAAGATCATTTTCTTGTCGTGTTTTTTTTCAAAGGATGTCGTTACAGATTGAGTTGTAAGTGTTAGTGAGATTTCATGTATCATGTTCATGTTGCTGGGATACCATAGATCTGAATTGTAATAATATTGTGTTCCTGTGTAAGTAGATATTGATGTGTGTGTGAGGGTGTGGGTGTGTGTGTGTGTGTGTCCGTTGAGGTCAATGGTCAATTTGACTCGATCACTTTGGACATCAGTAGTCCATGTCGTCCGTCATCAGTCATAGGTACATTGGTGTTTAAATCTGTGTTTACCTTAGTGATGCACGGAATGGAGACAATGAGAGACAGGGAGAGAGAGAGACAGAGAGAGAGAGAGAGAGAGAGAGAGAGAATGTGTCAGTGTTAGATAGAGAGACGAACCACCATCTTGAATCATAGCCATATTTATTTCGACCCATCTCTGTCATGATATCAATGATAAGTTTTTGACACGATGATGATGATGATGATGATGATGACGTCGTTTTCAATGTCCTCTCTTCCCAATCCGTGTTTGAGAAAATGATCTTCGCATAATTATCGTCCTGTCTATTTCTTTGTAAATTTATTAATACCGTAATACTTTTCAAAAACCTTTTTTTTTTTACATTTATTGTAATTTTCCCTTTTATAAATATTTTTAAACAGTAGATGTTAGACCAGTCTGTGTCATGCTATGGGTGACCTTGACCTTCAGCATTGTTATTTTACGATCTTGTCTTTAATTTACATAATTTATGCCTCCGCTTCAATCACCCACGGGAGTGAAGTCGAAGGAAATCGTCATTTTTATTAACGACAATACTGTACATTTACTAACAACATGAAATAGAGCTAGAGAGAAAGAGAGAGATAGACAGAGCACAAATTGATAATTCTCATTTCGTTTCGTTGCGCCAAAAAAAAGAACACAAATTTTTATTTTAAATTCTTTCTTTTGATAAAGGTTTTAATTTGTTAATAAGCCCTGAGTGCTTGGATACTTACATTCGAAACGAAGAATCAAACCTTCTTAACAATAATTAAATAACTTTTTTTTAAATTGCGTTGAGTTATAATTTCATTTTATATTTTTTTGGTCTTTTCTCTTTGAATGTTGAGAAGTGATTGGTTTAATGAGGGAAAAGGGATTTTGTATCTTGCGTCAGGGATGCTCAATGCGCTGCCGCATAATGTGAACGCACCAGATGACCCTTGACTCCTTCACTGCATGGATTGTGAACGGTGGGGGTTGATCAAAAACTCAAATCATATCTGGGGCATCGCAGCAGTCAATGACACCAGTCAGCCCTCGTGGCGTTCGGTGCATTCGGACATTTTTTGTTCCTCGTCATTAAAAAAAATATTCTGATCTGTTGTGATTTTTTTGATTTTTTTTTTTTAGCTGGTTTTTTTATATTCATTTTTTTTTTTCCAAATATTAAACTCATGCCTTTCTTCATGTTGGTTTTGTGGGTTTGTTTGTTGTTTGTATCATAGACTCTCAGTACAACCCGTGTGTTTTGGCTGCCTTTTATAGATATTATTATTATTGTTATTGTTATTATTATTAAAATGAATAATTTGATTCAACCATGCAATTTTTAAGTTATATTTAATCCTAATTTATGGGTGATAGTTTATATACATTTTATATTCTAATATTATCCATAATAATAATAATAATAATATTCATGAAGTGTTGTTTTATATCTAACGATGATGATATATCGTCTTACAAGCATTATTACACATCACGTTCATTATTATTGACGTCTAACCACAGAACCTAACGCATCAAAGGGACTGAACCGGCTTGTAGGTAAAACATTTATTTAGAGTTGCGTATCTTTGCCTGACTGACACATAATTACTGCTATGTTTGTGGCATGTGCAGAATGAAGATTTTCAGTTTTGTTCCGTTATTTTAATTTGGGAATGTTTAATGTGGATTTGGGAAGTTGGATTCGATCCATATCAGATTGGTCAGCCATCTTCTCACGCATCAGGACTAGTCTTAGTCTGCGGACTTGACCCAAGCGTTGGGAGTTAAAAGTCTTACATTTTATTTAACAAACCACAAGACCTTTACATTTTGCAAGTTTCAATTTATTTATTTTTTACAAATTTTGGCTTCATGCAAAAACCAGGTTAGTTAAAATTAATTGTGCATATTATTATATTATTTGAAAATTTTATTTGTTTTCAATAAGTATGTAACTATATATATTATATATATATCTTTTCCTTTCTCATGTAGGTCCCCAGATGTATAGTAATTTGAATAGTAGATTTATATATGTATATTATTATGCAACTAATTCTTATAGAACATTGGTTTTGTTATCGTTTTTGAAAAAAAATTAATCTCTTATCCCTCTTTTTGGAAAAAAAGGATTAATACTTTTATTATTATTATTATCATTATTATTATTATTATTATTATTATAGTTATCATTTTGACATATTGCCACCATGATTACGTTGTGACTACCATACACTTACGATATCATCATCTCCTTAATTCACGTATTGTATTCTATTTCATTATAACATCGTTGTTATGTTTGACATATATTATGTATGATAGTTTGTTGACTGAGGGTAAGCAGATCTCCTTGAGGGGATCCCTGGCCGGCCTCTCTCATTACTACTGGTGCTATAGGGATTATCAACATTACTACTACATGACCTTTTTTGGATACAAAATTGGTTCTGATATTTTTTTTTAACTGAACTACAACTGTACGTGAAAAGCTTTATGGGGTTTTCTTTTCATTTTCATTGTCATTTTTTTTTTTTTTTTTTTTTTAAATTGTTTTGTTCGGTTTGTTTTTTTTCAATTCTTCATATCTGATTTGTTGTTGTTACTTATTATTAAAGTACGCGTGACACTTTCGTATCCAAATAGTTACGCTACAGTTTTATATTCTGGGTTGAAATTGACGATTTTGAACTGAAGTGATCAAAAGCGTTAGAATTATCATTATGCATTTTATTGTGTCTTTTAGTGAATTGATGATTTATGATCGTTTTGCTGGACGTTTTGTCAATTCGTTTCAAATTGGTTTTAGATATTATACTTCATACTTCATATGGCTTTACATTTATTTAAACTACACATCTACAAAGAACAAATTGGTATGTTCACATTATTTGTATTTGTACGTACGTACGTCAAGTTCCAAGTCTGTTTGTCTGTTCATGTTAATGAATCCTTAAGCGTTACAACATGACGACATTATGCAAATAGTTCGACCACTCGGTGGCCGATGCAAGAGGAGGAGGGACGCAAACAATCAAGAGTTGTGTTAGTGTTATGGTATTCTGGTGTCATTTGGAACAACTTGAGAAAAGATTCTAGATATGGGGTTGAAAAAATATACTTGTCGCTAAAGTTATTTAAGTAACAGATGCCGGTTCTCAAAGAAACAACCTCAGATAAGTGTTTGAGACGGCTGTACATTTGAAGTTTCCAGGTTAGAGTCATTTTATATATATATATATATATAATATATATGACAGGAACATAAAGGAATCAAAATCAATGCATAGAAGCGATAACGGTTTCTCCCCGTTTTCCTTAAAGTGAGTTGAAAGGCCAGGTACCATGTCGTGTTCGTTCACTTTAAATTCAACATAAATATTTATGTCACCATTTTATTTTTTAACGTTTGATTGTTTTGTTTTTTTCTATTTAAAAGCATGGTTTGAGAAGTTGTGCCTAGTTTCAGTATCAATATTATTATCATTATCGTTTTCTCATTTTGTCTCTCTTTTTGTCAATCTCTCTCTCTCTCATGCTATTTCTCAATCTTCCTCCCTTCAGTGTTTTGTTTAGCTAGTACTAGTACGGTATAAATATCTTTCTTTTACTTTTAGCTTAACGTGAGACTTCATTCCTTTCTTTTTTCCTATACTTTTTATATTTGATTTTTTTCCTCGGTGGTTAATTGTGTCCTTCTCAGCTTGTAACGACCTCTGACATTGATGCCAGTGTAAGCTTTTCTCTGTACCCAGTGGTGTCCCTACCACAGGTGACTGACTACTCGTATAATATCATCATATTATATAATACAACACATATATATATAAACATATACGACGTAATGACGTAATTACCATGCTAAGCAATCATCCATTTTCTTTTCCGTTTTGTGACTGGGGTCCCGTCATATGATTAGAATTATGATGGTTATCATTATTATTGTTTTTGCTTATTATTATTATTATTATTATTATTATTATTATTATTATTGTTGCTGAAACCAGTCCATACTAAATAGTACCGTGTTAATAGCTGTGCGTTATGCCTATTGGGTCGGTCCGTTATGTCTAGCTGGTCGGTCAGTTATACCTAGCTGGTCGGTCAGTTATGCCTAGCTGGTCGGTCAGTTATACCTAGCTGGTCGGTCAGTTATGCCTAGCTGGTTGGTTCATTATGCATAACTGGTCGGTCCGTTATACCTAGCTGGTTGGTCACTATACCTTGGTTATTATTATCTATATATTATTATTACTACAATAGAGATCTTACTGTGTCCTTGTCTTTCTCGTCTAGTTTTCAAATACAAACAATATTATTTTAAACAGGTCTTGAACTCATTTTACACAGTTAACTTTGTTGCCTCCTACTTTTTTAAAATTCAGGTGTTTGGAAACTTAAAGGTGCCTTGATTATTATTAATTATTGAAATTTCGTGTTTAATAAATTTGAAGAAATAAGCAAAAGTATGTCAGTGCAATTTTTTCTTTTTTTCGTTCTTATTTCACACAAATTTTTAACGTTATTTGTTCATATTTACTATCGATGTCAACAAAACCAAACTGGTATGTGTAAATTATTAAAATCCTATTTGTTAGATGGTAGAGAGATGAGTTTTATATCTTTCTGTTTGAACCTGTTGCATGCAACCACCTTTTGGTTTTCGGTTTTTGGGTTGTTTGTTTTTTGGGTTTTTATATATATATATATATAAATTAAATTTGAAATTCTATTACTATTATTAGACTGTTAAGATGTGTAGACAAGACGGCATTTAAAATAAAACATGTTTGAGATCTGCGGTTTGGGAAATATGTGTATATTTATTAGTTAGAAGCTGGTTATGATAGATATATTATTATCATCAATATCATCTTCTCTCTCTTTTACAGTTATTGGAATTAGAATATTATCATTTATTAATTATACTATTCTAATTATTATTATTATTATTATTATTATTGTTATCATTATCTCTGCTCTTTCTCTTTCTCTCTTGAATAGACACTTAAATAAGAATTGACCTACATCAAATAAAAAAAATTGTTAATGCATGTGACATAAACGAGTTTGTTGTGTTGACTTTACTTTTCTGTCTGTTACATTTTGGTGTTGAATTATATTAATATTAACAATACAGACCACTTTATTTCTTCGCAGTCCTGGTAATTGCAACTCATGGTTAATTGCAATGGGTCATTGGGATTTTTCATTTTAAACAGAGCCGGTGGCGCAGTGGTTAAATCACTCGCCTTTGGGTTGAATCCTGGTGGATGCACTAGATTTTTTCTCAAATACTACCTCGGCTACCCTCGGAATAGACCCTTAAGTCAAATTTCCCCCTGGGATGAATAAAGGGAATTTATTTTATTCGTATTTATTTTTTATTAATATATTACTAGAGTTAGTCGCAACTCTCCTCCCTTCATCATATGATGGAACCATCCAAATCAGAGATGGAACCTCTTGTTAATTTATTTTTTCTATATAGTTAATAGTAGCGGGGTTTTTTCAGTTTTTGACAGAAAGATGGCAGACCTGTTTACCCAAATAATTTTCATGGGAGAAGCAATTGACTGATCAGAGACCAGTTTTCAAATTTTCACCCTAGTGTTATTAGCCAAAAATGAAGCTCTCTCTCTGCCCTGTTATTGCCATCAAAAACCCAGATGCTAATAACACTCAGGCCCAGTCCAATGCCTGTGGTCACATTTGTGTCTTGTCACCTTAGATCCAGTTTCTAGTTTAGTTTTAACGGGTAAGTCCTTTGGAGCTTATGAGCCTTTTAACCACAGGGCAGGGGCAGTATTCACAGAAGCTCTATTAGCAGATGACACATGTTTGCAGCCATTGGATCACTGTTATTATGTTCTGTTTAGAGTACAATTGCATTGAATTATACTCAGAACATAACATGAACATAGCCTGCACACGTCTTATCAGTTAACATAGCGTCTGGGTATACGGCCCCAGGTGCGGTCAAAGGAACCCTCTAGACAGGACACTGGACTATCACAGATTACTTCCACAGCTGTTAGCTGGTACCTGGGTGGAGTGAGGCAATCAAATCTAAGCATTATGCCGAAAACCAGACTCAAAACCTAACCATGTCTGCATGGAGGAGTAGGTCCAATGTCTTAACCCCATGCCAAGTACGTGACTCTAATGCTTGTACAAAGATATGGACTTAAACCCACATACACACACACCAAGTGTCACTCAAGTCGTCAATTCGTTGAGGAGCGTACCATGTCATAAAGAATCTTTCTGTGCTTGTAGCCGGGAACTCATAATTAGAGCCTGAGTCAAGTGAGGAAAGTATATGAAACTTCTTCCCCAACGACTCAGCATCATTGACAGTCGTCAGGATTCGAAACCAGAATCGCACGATTTTGAGCAATCTATACCACATTCTTGGCCTGACACTAATATAGTTATATTCACACATTTGTCCATGCCACACCCCTGAAAGCACAAAAGGAACAAATCACATGTACGCACCATTACCATGCATGACTGCTGAGCTGGAATATAATATTTACACAAAACCTCTGCAGTATGAGTGAAGTGACAATTTATTTTTCTTGGCATTACTGATAATAGTTTCACTAGAACACAAAAAAAAAAACATGACAATGACAAAACAGTCCGATAGTTTGTGTCTACATCCATCAGTGGAATTCCCTCATTCCCTATGTACAAATATATTCACTCAGCCATCCTGTCCTCACATTCACACTTACAAAAGACATTGAATTCACCTTATATATAAAATCAACTGGCATCATCAGCCTACCATAATAATATAATAGTAACATGCAAAACTTATTTATAAAATGCACACAAAAATAATAATAATAATAATAATAATAATAATAATAATAATAATAATAATAATAATAATAGTAGTAATAATAATAATAATAATAATAATAATAATAATAATAATAATAGTAGTAATAATAATAATAATAATAAAATAATAATAATAGTGACAAAAGATTTTTTTAAACCGGGAGGACAGTATGAAATCCTGGCAACCTTTCAAAACCATTTCACCATCAAGCAGATACTTCTGAATAACGTACCAAGGAGAATCCTTCTGTAATCTGACCACTGACACAAAATTCACTGAAAACTAGCACCACTGACAGACAAACAACGTTTTCCACAGCAAAGTGTTTGACAACAAACTAGGCATATCCCAAAATCGTGATCCATCTCTCCACCTTTGTTTACGTCTTAATATTTATACGTCTTTATACGTATGCCTTCCTCCGATCTCAAATCATATCAATATCAATCTCTCTTTAAATCAGAACAATAACAATTGTCAAAGAAAAATTTCCAAGAAAATAGAAAATCATCATCATCATTATCATCATCGCCATTAACGTTGTATTGTTTTCAAAAATATCCATACAAATGTTATTCATTTTTGTATTCATTGTTATAGTTTTTTCACAGAGCAGTCAGCTGTACCATTACGGCTACCTTGTGTAGTGTTCCATCTTTGACAACATGTAGAAATGGTGATTACAAAAAGACGTACAGTTTCAAAGTTTCAACAATTGATTTAAAACAAAACAAAATCCATAGATGTTTTGGAACTGACTGACTAGACTAAGTGACGACTGACTTTTCAAAAGAACTGAGAGAAAGTTGTTTTTTTATTACTATACTACAGAGACACATTTTTTTCCATTTCATGACCTTATAAGAAGAATCTAAAGTGGTGTAAGTCAAAAATATAGTCAAAAAAGTAAAGGTTTTAACTATATACAGTATTCAGTTTAGCATCCAGTGTGTAGAGTAGACTATTGTATACATACTCATACTGTATATATAGTTGAAGCCTTTTTATTTTGATTCTACATTTTTTTCTAATTTTTGTTATCCATAGACCTACCCTACCTGGCTTCAAGCAGCCTCATCATAGCGTATCTATCGCAAAAGCTGCATGTGTTCACCAAGTGGAAACGACTCATAGAAAAATAATGTCAGAAAGACCAAAGACAACAAGCAAGATTTGTGGTTATTGTACAGAACATTGGATGAAATAGGCGCCATCTCGTCAGTCGAGCTCAAAATTATTATGGGCGGGAACTCTCCTGTCCCTCAACGCTTATAGTACAGACAATGAATGCCCTTGTTACCGGTGTCATGACTGAATTTTATAGAAATCAAATCATAGCATGACATCCACAATAACCCATAACAACAGAAATATATAACTAACACTCATCATCCATCTCCAATGAACGTCAAATTCCAGGAATTTAGAGATATTAAAATGTTCAACTGACATTTGTTTAATCTTTTTGTGACTTTAACTTAAACAGATTGCAGCTCATTTCCTGCCGACTGTTAACTACATCTGACTTGAGCTATTAAAATTAAAACAGTCAACAGTGAAATACTCATGACCTCGGCTTGCGCTTAGTCAGGGACAGACTAACCCAGTGCTCTATGCTAAGTACACAGTCACTTTCGAGTCTACTGACAGATACAGATTCATGAAGCTATTATGATAATGTTAAGATGTGTGTGTGTTATTTGGCAAGAATTTGGACGTTAGTCTTCTATACTTGATGTGAACATTGCAACAAAAGGTGTGGGACACATGGAGCATGATGATATCATTATTAATTAATCAGTGATAACAATGGGGGAAAAAAAAGAGAACATTTCAATTTCAGCATCAAAATCCTCACAGCCTATCTATCGTATCAAAACAAATATTTTCACGGATGAAAGCTGTAACCTTTGACACTACCAAGGAAAACCACCAACCTCAAATGACACAAAAATTAAGCAATTCTAGAATTAAAGACGCGACTAAGGCTGATAAACATTGGCTGAATTTTCACCCATCAGTCAAACACTATGAAGTCAGGATCTAGACTATTTATATTACATCAAATAACATGTTGAGGTTGCAAACTAGACCTGGCAGAGTTTTTCATGTTCTCACAATTCAGACAATTGACATCTCTTTATAATAAACTCCAGGACTAACCCTGCCCCCAACGGTCCACAGTGAGCGTCACTAGTGTCAGTGTCAGTCACCTTCCATCATTTTGTCTAATAAATCTTTGAAACTGTAAATATTTCTTTAATCACTTCACCAACGCAAACATACACACACCACTTCCAAAATTCTTCTTCATTTCTCTCTCTCTCTCTCTTCTTACTGTCTCTATTCCACCTTTACACACACAGACATACACACACATGATGAATCCATGGCCAAATACATACTTTAATATCATAATAACAACAATAACAATAACAACAACAAACACAAACAATAATAGGTGATAATAATAATATGATTAAAAATGACAAAATAATAATAATAATAATAATAATAATAATAATAATAATAATAATAATAATAATAATAATAATAATAATAATAATTAGTATAATATGTAATATATATTGATATATCTACAAGTAAAAATGTCAAAGTATGAGATGACTAGGAGGATTGATTGTTAGAATACTAGAGAGATACATTAGTTAGTAATGAGATTACCGTGAGACAGTACACACCAAACGTGACGCAGCGTGAGTGGACACACACACACTAAGACTGGATGTGTGTCACTTTTCCTTTCTTGTTTTTTTTCACATTTTACAATACATCAGCCTCTGCCTAAAAGCAGGCTGCGGTCGCCACTCAAAGCAGCTATTTGTCAAATGTAATAAAACACACTTTGGTCAAGCCGATACTCTATAGCCTATGTTTATTCAATTATTTTAAAATATACATAATAATAATAATAATAATAATAATAATAATAATAATAATAATAATAATAATAACAACATAAACGACAATGTATTATAATTAACTGCATACTCAACAATGAAATTACGCTTCTACTTCCTGTGCGTCTCCTCAGAACGGTGCTTTACTTTCACTCTAACACAGAGACGACAGCACGACTGACTATGCATGACAACAAGGAATAAATCCTGGCTGTTTGATTGGACCACGGAGCCAGACACAGACAGGGACCACAACAGATATAAAAATAAAATAAAAATCATTTTTCATACGTAGTCCAAACCAAACCACCAAGACCGACAATGAAAGACCAATGCACCAGAAATCCATGGAGAAATGAACTAGTGGATTCCATTTACATAATGACATAAGCATTAGCACACAGCAACAGTATGTTGAAGGGATAAACATCTTAAATCAAATTATACTCCAAACTCAACCAACCATCACCCCCACCCCCTGAAAAGAAAAGAAAGGAAAACTTAATACCAGCACAAATTTGTTTTTGATGATACATCACATTTCAAATAGAATCAAACCACAGAGATAATAGAATAGAATAGAATAGAATAGAATAGAATAGAATAGAATAGGTACAACACAATGGATGTGTAATGGATGGAGAGATTATCCAATGGATGATGGGTGGATGGATGATCCAATGGATGATGGGTGGATGGATGATCCAATGGATGATGGGTGGATGGATGATCCAATGGATGATGGGTGGATGGATGATCCAATGGATGATGGGTGGATGGATGATCCAATGGATGATGGGTGGATGGATGATCCAATGGATGATGGGTGGATGGATGATCCAATGGATGATGGGTGGATG
>JARFNW010093883.1:0-13064 GCA_031763155.1 Dirona albolineata
ACAAACAAACTTGCACGACTTCGGTGTTCGTTTTTGTGTCGTGATCAATGACATATTATATTTGTGATAGTGCTGATGACTCACCGTTAACAGTAATCTTAGTAGCATTACTTTATTGTATAGATATCATCTTAATACAAATTCTATTTCTATTTGTTTAGAAAAAAAATTGTATTTTTTAAAGATCCAAAAATTGATTTTAGCACTGTGTATCTATAAACATGGAGATTGGAGAGAAAAAAAATACCCCCCACCACCTTTTCCCCTCCAGTCCCGATTTATGTAGTGCAGTGTGGTCATTCGTGAATATTTGGTATTTCCTGATTCTCTCGTTGCGCATCACGTCTCTGACGAATTAATTAGTATCATGGTTGTCATCTTAAGACAACAAACAACGCTTTGTTGTTGTTGTTCTGTTGTTGTTTTGTTTTGTTATATGTGCTGTGATCAGATCCACATTCAGCCCCGAACGACTCGCAAGACACCTGCATGTACAAACAAAAAACCCCAAAACAAACAAACAAACAAAAACCAAAAACATGCATGGGTCTCGAGCTCCAGGCATTGCTAAAGGCGGAACAAACAAAAAATGTCAATAGTTTAGGACAAATTCCTTATCACCCCACGAAGGCGCGATGACAGCCGAGTGGTTAAGACAGATGACTCTCACTCTCACGGAGAATGTCGTGGGTTCGAATCATTGCATTGTTTACCCGTAATATAAAAAAATAATTATAAAATTGCCCTCATGTGCTTTAAAATGTTTGAATAATGAAGCCCCAAACTATTTGAAATAATTTTTAGATATATACACTCCTTCCAGAATTTTAAGGCCATCGTCTGACAAGTCTAAACTTTGTGTAAATCGTGATTATAAGTATACATTTTACGGTCAACGATCTTTTTCAAACGTTGGACCACGCATATGGAACTCTATCCCCCAATTAGAGATCTGCCGTGTGAAATGTTTTCAATTACTAGGTCAGCTTTTCCATTTAGAAAATCAAAAACGGCACTTGAGTTTCTTCATTCATTGTCTTGTCAATTGTCATTTACGATTCTTCTTCGATCAGTAGCCATTTTGCGTACCATTCATTATTCATTTGTCAAAATTGTTATTGTGGATATGCATTCTATGCTCCAGATTATTATTTTTTTGTATATTTTATCTCTATTTCGTTCTCAGTTGAAAACAACAATGACTGTAATGTAAACATATTGTCACTGTCACTGTCATTTCTACTAGAAGTGTAAAAAAAAGGGGTATCTATTTAAATACAAACCAAATAGAATGGAAATGCAGAAATATTGACTTTGATTTTCTTTCAAAATGATGCTCATACTCATAACAAAGTTATTTGTCTTTCAAACAATGAGTGTTGGCGATCTGACTTCTTTCTAAAAATAGAATCAGTGGCGAGACGACGATGTATTTTTTTTTCAATGAAAAAAGTTATGAATGTGAAAGGAGTGTTTGTATTGTTGCTAAGCCAATAAAATTAAAGTCTAGAAATAAAACTTAGATTTTGTTTGAAATCAAGTTATTTGCTTGGTGTATTCCATAATTCCAATAGGGTTAGGTACGATTCAACCAGTTGTTTTCTATTCTTAGAACGAAGCCAAATTGCTAACACTAACAGCACTGATCGGTTTGTTTGTTTTTTGGGGTTGTTTTTTTTTACAAATATCTTTATTATGAGCAAAACTTATATTATTTTGAAAGAAAATCGAAGTTGATATTTCTACATTTCCATCATTTGATTCGGTTTGCATCGAATTAGCCACCTATTTCACTACGTTTCTTGTAGAAACGACAGTCTAGATTGTTGTTTTCAATCGCTCATCTACCCGTACGCCAACAAATTTGCCTGTAACTGTAAGTCCATCCAACCGAGGACATAAAGTTAGTTGGTAATAGTAGTGGAGTATTCAACTAATGTTGATAATAATGATATACACTCATTTATTTTTAGACACTGAGGTGCCTATATTTTCTATACTTATATATTTGACTATGGTGCCTACACGTTGGGCTTAGAAGGATTGTTAGAAAATCAGGATTGTATGATGTACAGTGCAACTTCTGCATAACGACACCCCTGAATAACGACAGTCTCTGGATAGCAACATTGGCCTCTGGTCCCAAATTTGTTGCTATATATTATTAGTAATAAAAACTTCGAATTTGCGACATGCATTTTAGTCAAACCCCTGTTTAGCGACATCGATATAGCGACAATCGGCAGTTGATACTGACAAAAAATCTAGCGAAATAGGCAAGCTCGTTTCCGACCAGCATTATCTCGTACTCTTAGCCAATAAAAACGTTTATTTTCCGACCAATGAGATGTCCTTCTCGAGCCCACTCATAGCCAACGGCGTCGCTTTGTTACTGACCAATGAGAAGCACGTGTTTAACTACCAATGAAACCGCTTTATCGCTGTTGCCGTCCGTCGGGTATAAAAAAACAGCACAAGATCAAATCAATGACAATACACATCGGAGTGACTGAGTAACTATATTAAACAGGAAAAATACACATTCTAACGTGGTTGGGATGTGTATTATCATGAAACCTCGTTGTAACGACACCCCCGGATAACGACATAGTTTTCCAGTCCTGGGCGATGCCGATATCCGAAAGTTGCACTGTATTTATTTAACATGTATTTTACAGCGAAGGAGCAGAAGACACCCAGCAACAACAGTTACTGACACGGATTTCGCTGACGTCATAGTTCTGCTCTCAAAACACATTAGGACATGCCCAACTGCTACTAAATCAAGTTGAAAAGGCTGCCAAAACTATTGAACTACACATAAATAAAACTAAAACGGAATACCTGCTCTTCAACCAAAAAAAGCAAGATCTTAAATCAGATGATGGAAATAATCTAAAACAAGCAGAAGACTTTTTATATCTTATTTACAATTTCTCTTAAATCTTTCTTTGCAGATCAATGGATTGGAATCTGTACCAGTGAAAGCAAGAATTGTTCCTGTGTCTGAAATGTTTTCAAGGAAGAAATAAATGAAATATTAGATAAACAATCGTACATTTTTCATCTCATTTTCTCATGCTTTTACACTTTATTATATTTTTCTTGGACACTCTTTATCTCAAAGTGAAGAATGTATCAGTATCAGACACATTCCTTTGTCGTCCTGCTTGAATTGTGGTTCATTCCTTTGTCCTGCTTGAATTGTGGTTCATTCCTTTGTCCTGCTTGAATTGTGGTTCATTCCTTGTATTTACTTCAGGATTACCATGGAAATTTACACATTTAAATTTGTTTAAAAAACTCCCCATCACATTTTCAAGTAGTTTAGCATTGATTTTGCCACCAAACAATCTGTAGATCAATGTTTTGATTGTTACTATAAGCCTTATGCCCTATCAGGATTCAAAATGCCCTTTGCCACCAGTTTCTATCACCACAGATGAACGGGAGGTACCACTTCATATGACTTTATGGTGTACAGAAGGGTGTTAGTGTTATTCTCTTCTTCTTTTTTAAAATTTTTTAATAGAAACATTTTTAGAAGACTTGTCATCAACCTGACAAGAACAAACTTTATATTTATGCTCATGTGCATATTCGCTTATTACCTCCTCGACCGGTCACTTCGGATCAGTTGAATATGACCAGAGACTTTAAGAGTCTAAAGTCTCTGATATGACTGAACAAAGCCGGCCAGTGAACAAGCATGGACGACAGAATTCATATCAGTGCTGTGTTTGAATTTGAACGCATATTTTTCCCTCAAATTTAATTAACTAAAGACATATATTTACATAATTTATGACTTACGGAGAAGAAGAAAAATATTCCACCAAATAAAATGACATGTTTTAGTTTTAGCTGCTTATTATTGTGTATATATATATATATATATATATATATATATATATATACAGTAGTCTCCGCCTGTGATTAAATCACTCATCTTTGGTTCGAGAGGTCGCGGGTTCAAATCCCGGCGGAAGCTCTGGAGTTTTTCTCAAGACCTTAATACTACTTTGCGGCGCTGCTCTTCGGCTGACGCCTCAACTATTCTGGTCTACCCTCGGAATAGATCCTAAAGACAAATTCCCCACTGCGGCGGAGAGGAAAAGACACTGTCTTCCTTTCTGCCCTGGGATGAATGAAGGGAATTTATTATTTATTTACTATTTGACCCATTTTTCGGTTAATTCAAACAAACACCTGCATAAATACATCGATAAATCGAAGCATAATATACACATGAAATCAGTATACTAATACTATTATATCAAGCCCGGTGACGCTATACTATTAATATTATAAAGCTCTATAATATCGAGGTTTATATAACCACAGCTTTATAATAATAGTACAGTGGTGCGCATCGGAAATAACGAGAACCCGGGAATAACGAGACTTTTTCAAATCCCCGTTTTTTTTCTTATTATTTCTCTATTAGAGAAAGAGCTGTTTTAACGATATCAAGCGATCCAAAGACCTGGAATAACGAGAACTCGAATCGAGTTATTTTTCAATAACTATCGTAATTTTCAACCGACACACATTCAATCACACATTCGTAAGACGCATTGACAATATAGCCGTAGAGCGGGAGAAAGTTACATGTGGCTACGGTCTAGTCTACACTAACAGACACATAACACGCCACTGCCCACTCACACTTGACTAACAGCGTTGTCATTGGTCGACTCTCACTCTCACTCAGTCAGAGGCCTTGCTTACCTATTATTAATTATTGGACGGGTCCAAGTGTCACATCCTCGTTTTCCCCTGCACGGATTAGCACAAACAAATCAGCGCTGTCTATCATCATTGCCGTCCTCGAAAATCAAGGGAAATAACCAATATTAATAGTAACCCTAAACTAAGTCATTGGTATAACATATTAATTGCTTCCCTTGGAAATCGGAAATAACGAGAGCTCGGGAATAACAAGTATTTTTGCTTGGAACGGAGGCTCTCGTTATAACCGAGTTCCACTGTAATAATATACAAAAACAAACTCTGATGGTTTTTATTTGTTGTTTTGGTTTCTTTCCTATTTGTTTCCCAGACACTTCCCTTGTCCATCGTGTTTGTGTGCATGATCACATTCAACAACATGTGTCTGAAATATGTTGGAGTGGCTTTCTATTACGTCGGGCGGTCACTGACAACAGTATTCAATGTGGTAAGTTTTTGTGTTTTTTTTAAATCTTTTGCTTGCATTTGGCCTTTTGTGGCTACTGAACTTTAAACTATGATGACATGTAGAATTAATATAGCAGATCTTCCTAAAGCCCCTGTCCACTCTATTCCCTGGCTTTTTTTATTTTTGTTTTTCCCAAAGAAGAAAGTGGAGTCACTTGATGTAGAGGATAAGTAATTATCAAGGGCTGAAATAAGGAGAGAGGAAAAAGAATAAAATAGAATATATTGTCACAGGGATGTGTTACTGTTACAGAATATAATTTCAAGAATGCAGGAATTATTTTGATTAAGTCAGGACACTACACTTAGAAAAAATGGATACCCTTATTCTATTGTAGTGACAGGTACCCATTGTTGGTTCCAGCATTCCTATTAGAATAAGTCGTAGCAAAGCAAACGCTATGTTCTGTCATGAATTAACATGGTTTGTAAAATGTTTTTCTATTTCTTTGTGTCAGATATTTTCGTATGTTCTGCTTCAACAAACGACTTCGTGGAAAGCCATGGTGTGCTGTGCCATCATCATCTCTGGGTTTTTTATGGGTGTCGACCAGGAAGGGGCCTCTGGCTCTCTCTCCATTCTGGGCGTGGTGTTTGGGATTGTTGCCTCAGCATCAGTCGCTCTCAATGCCATCTTCACAAAAAAGATTCTCCCTCTTGTCGACAACAACGTCTGGAGGTTGACTTTTTACAACAACATCAACGCCTCCTTCCTCTTCCTGCCCCTCATGATCTTGACTGGCGAGGTGAAGGAGGTCTACTACTTTCCCCTCATTGGTGCTATGAAATTCTGGAACATGATGATTGTTAGCGGCATTTTTGGATTTGGCATTGGCTACGTCACTGGCATGCAGATTCAGGTACGGCATGGCTGTTCAGTTTTGTTTTTAAAGCATACAGCATACTGTCGTTAGGGTAGCATTTACCGGGTGACATAGAAAGAACAGAACCCATGTATTTTGCTATAACTTTGTTGAATATGTACCAAAATAAACGCAGTTTTGCAAGAATACAGATGGATTAATGCATGGTGTGCCTGTGAACAATTGGAATGTTTAATTAAAAGACAAAAAAAGTTATTACGATGTCTGTAGTCTGTTCATTACTTTTCTTTTATTGACTAGCTTTAGATAGTAAAATCATGTCTCCTCTAGGTGTGTAATTTGTAATGCGAGGATGTTTTACACTTTTCTATGTTTGATCCAGTCCTCTTAGTCAGAGATGTTAAGGATTCTTATTGAATCAGCTATAATGACCAATTATTTATCTGCCTCAAAGTAGCCAAAGCAAGTCATTAATGATTTTATTTGTCTTTCTCTGCTTCAGGTGACCTCTCCCCTAACCCACAATATCTCAGGAACAGCCAAGGCGTGTGCCCAGACGGTGATAGCCTGTCTCTACTTCCACGAGGTCAAAACAATGCTTTGGTGGATGTCAAACATGGTGGTTC
Organism: Dirona albolineata; assembly: GCA_031763155.1. Classification (NCBI taxonomy): domain Eukaryota; kingdom Metazoa; phylum Mollusca; class Gastropoda; order Nudibranchia; family Dironidae; genus Dirona; species Dirona albolineata. Next base: position 6,650 of record JARFNW010093883.1, read on the forward strand.
TGTTTGGATCCTGTAGCTACACTGAGGTCAAACGCCGAGAGATGAAGGCAAATCATCAATCAGCCGTCGTCGCTCAGGCCAAACAAAGACAGATTGAGGAGGAATTTAGGGAAGCTAAGAGGCCACTGGTTTGATTCAACGCAATGACGATAATGATATAATATTAGTTTTTCAATTGAACTTATGACCTTGTCGAACCTTTGCAGCGATGCTAACGTTATTTCAGGGTTGTTTTGGGTTTGGTTTTTTGTTGTGATTTTAAAGAAGAAATAATCCGTATAATTTTTTGTATTGAAAATTGAATTATGAGTGAAACGGACAACAATCACTTTTTTTTTCTTTTTCATTACAATTCAATTTTGCAAAATCTTCTTTTTTTTTCAATTCTTCTTTAAGATTTATCATTTATTTCAAAGGTGCATATTAAGTTATACAGTACAGTATATATTTTATATATATTGCAAGTGAATATGGCGGTTTTTTGGGGGAGTTGTTTTGGTTTAATTTGTTTGAGGGGTTTTTTTTCTCTTGAAATTTTTAGAATAGAAATGATAAATTTTTTTTATTAAAAAATTATTATTTATATTCTAATCATTTCCTTGTTTGCAATGTGCTCAATGTATTTCAGCTAAGCACTCACAGCAGCATACTCCCTTTTTTTGGTTTGTATTTTTTTGGGAATATATTATTCAACTCACTTGCTACTGGGCTATTTTCCCATGCACTGCACCTTAGTGTACTGGGCTTTTGTTTTTTTAGGTTTTGAAAAAAGTCACCCAGCCTCACTTGATTCTTAAGACTCTCTGTGATTTTCACTCAATCCTGAACAAAGTATGTTGTGTTTATTACAGCAAGCAGAATGTAGCTTTCTTCAATAGGTTTTTTTTCACATTTTGTTTTTTTAAGCATACATCACAAAGCATTTTGTAATGAGTGTCACTAAAAAAGTCTCTATTCTTCTACTTGAATTGTTTCTAAGTCATAAATATTGCGCCATGGTCGCAGAAATAGAAATAAATCCAGCATGGAAATGGAATGTTTTTACCTAATATGTAACAGTTGCGCTTGTTTACATTCCGTAGTTTGTGTCATTCACCAAGAATCACCTCTCGATTAGGTTCTACCATTTCAACAGTTTTGCAAAAAGTAGCCACCCTATACTGACAAAACAAAAAACCTTGGTTCCAGGAAACTTTGGACTAGCGTTAAGCAGGGTTCACACACCTTGTAACGTTACTAGGGAGGCAGGAAAAAAATCTATTGTCATCCCGCTAGGGGTTTGGGATCTGGGCTATCGTGTCAAGAGAGTATTTAGATTAGCTTCAATGATTAACACAGCACAAAACAGCAAAGTTTCTCCCAGCAAGCTAATTTATATACCTACTCTATATTTTCACTCAAGTCTACATAACTTCTGCAGGTCACCATTATTGCTATTGTATGCACCAAGAAAGCTTTCCAGCTTAGCAAGTGGGTTAATTATAATCTTCAATGAGGTCTTTATCCAAGAATTTTACGACTAACTGTGATCATGTAACTTGTTTCGCCTTTTTTTTTTATTGTATTTTTTTTGTAGGTTTTCATTACTTAACTGGCCAATGTTACAAACTCAATGTCTCATTCTCAGCTTGACTTTAGCACAGGGTTTTGAATCTTTCAGATTTTTTCAGTATTCTTATTGTAGTCGATTGAAAAGTCAATCGTTTTTATATATTTACAAGCTCATCTTTTGTTTGTAAAGATCTGTAATAGTATTATGTTGTACACTATTGATTCACAGTGGACATGTCATTTTAGTCAATACAATCACCTGTATAGAGTGCAACGATTCTGCACAATGTAAACGGTTTCATCAGATTAAAACAATCAGATGTGTTCACACTTTCAGAATAAAATAATCTGAAACTTCAGTAGACAATCTTGTAAACACATAGAACACACAGCATTTTCAGACCCCCCCCCCCCCTCCCCCCCACCAAAATGAAAAAAAATCAATATGGTATGTTCACACTCGGCACCGCATGAAATCTCGGATTTAGGCTCCCATCTCACATGATCAGTCGGGTTGATCTGTGCTGAAAACCAAGTCTTGTTTTTAATGTGCCTCACATATAGGTAAAAAGTCAGTTTGTAAATGATGTTTACGTTTGTCACTTACACCCCTGGTGACAGTTTGAATTAAGTCTCATTTTACATCCCAGTGTTAATTTTACATGCTCTTATTTCACTGCTACAAATACAAACATAAGTGTATATATGTACAAATATTAAATGGAATCCAAACCCGCTAACAGTCATCACTAGTATCATAAACTCTTCTGTAAGTGGAGTCACTTCATCATGCAATAATTTGATACAAGCTCAATTAATTATTTTAATTTAATTATATTTTCTACCTTATGAGAAGCGTTGAGGAATCACATGGACTACACATGAACCAGTATGTTGAGTAATGTTGAACGAGGCAAATTTATATTGTGTATTATGATCATCATATTATTTGTATTTTTGTATGCCTATGATAATAATGATATAAATGATGATAATAATAGTGTTCATCACATAGCGTATATGGTGGGACGATAATGAATTGCTGACGTTTTTGTCATTGTAATACTTTGATGACAGCATGAGTGTCAATTTATACATGTGTCAGTGATCGGGGTTGATACGGTCGGTGTTCAACTAAATGGAGATTTTAAATCATTTTGTCTAGTTTAACAAACAAAAATTTAATTTGTATTTTTGTTTTCTTATGAAATGTTGGGACAAGACACATTTCTTTCAATATTGTCATGCTTATTCTGTACAATGGTTATTCATTCAGCAACAAATTGTTTATATTAATACATTATAAGTTTTGTGGGTTTTTTTAAAGTTTTTAGATTATTGTTTGTTTGGTTTTTTTTAAGATAAAAAAAAAGTATTCTTACATATTTACTTTAATTTACTTTATCATCTTTTTGAAACAATCTACTATTATTTAATTAATTAATTATTTTTTTTAACTATTGAACAGTCATACCTCACATGACAAAGTGTTTTTGCCATTCTTTTTTCTTTTGTATCACCGCTTACGGTCATGATAGGAATGTCTTTGCGCCATATTATTATTTAAAAACCACTGTCTGAATTCCATTTTGCTCTATGTAATTTAGATGTTTGGTGAAGTTTCATATATCAATGGAGCTAACTGAGGCCATGGAAAAGAGGATTTTAAAATCATCTGGATGGGTTTTTAGTGAGGTTTTTTTAACTTATGGTTCTCTGTATCCTTGTTGTTTTGTTTTTTGCTTGTTTGTTTTGTTTTGGGTTTGTTTTTTTTTGGGGGGGGGGGGTTGTGTTGTCTTGTTTTGGGGGGGGGAGGGGATGAGGTTGTGTGGTTATTTAGATGTTTATATATGAATTTTTTTAGGGTTTCAGCTATTTTCAGTATTAATTCATTAATTGCAACTAAGAACTTTTTTCATTTAATATAATTAATGTCATATTTTATGCTTCTTTTTTTTTCTTTTTCTTTTTTTTTATGTTATCTGTTTGTAAGATAACTATTTTCACAAACAAAAAAGGAAAGGGAAAAAAAAAAGACATTCAGTGCCATGCAATATTATATGGGTGGCAATAAAATTGTGTAAACCGTTTTCTCAATTGACTATTGAATTATGACTGCGTTTTTTGTTTTTTTTTGTCATGAAACTTACTAAAATATAACTTTTTAAAAAATTGCTGCCCATGATATATTTCCGACAACGCAACGAATTCAAGCATAGATTTTATAGTTTAGCAAATATGAATCAAGGAAACTTTATGTCACAAAGTCAACATGGTTTCAACAGTATACCAGTGGTCAGTCTTGCATTTGCATGATTAATGATTGCTCTGTGTCAAAGTCATCTACGCGGGTGTTGTGATATTATTTTTAGAATACGGTATTTTTGTATTTTTATTTGAATTTTGTTATTTAGATCCATTACATTTGTTTGTACCCAAAACTTAACAGGTGTGGTTTGTGGGAAGAGGGATGACTTGTCTTCATGAAAGAATGAACTTATTATATTTTTCTCAAATTGTAAAACTGCCAAAATCGCTTGCGGGTTGGGTTGTTTTTTGGGGGGGTTAATTTCTGGTACTGTGCATTTCTAATGACACATTTGTCATTGTCATAGTCATAGACATAATACTTACTTGCTTGGCTTTCATCTGTTTTATGCTATTGATGTGTGGTTCACTTCAGTTAGTTATGTTTGGTATAAATTGTAGAGGCTATTCTGTGTGTGTGTATTTGTGTATGTGTGGTTTCAATTCATTTGTTGTATTATTGAAATTAGTCAAGACTGTTATAAATTTAAAAAACCACCCCATTTCATTTTGATTCACCCACCTTCTGACGGTGACCTGGTTGACAATAAAAAATATGTCCCTGTTTATACATAATATAATGTTTTGCTTATAGCTACATCCCACCTTTTGTTGCTGCAATGGGTGATCAAAGACTGTTTTCACATCGTTATTGTTTTAGATATATATGTCTTATAAAAATCTGTCCATCAATGAATCTCAATTAAAAATTAAAGTGGCAGGGTTCAGAGTATTGAATCAAAAAAGGGTTCACTACTAATCTAATGTTCAAATCGTGTTCTTGGCTAAATCAGGCTGGATGGTTTGTTACAAGTCAAATGTCTCTTTCTTCCTCCATGAAAATGACAAGGGAAGGAATGCAGTGCCCAAAATATAGATATCTTTGGGGAGCCAGTGGCGCAGTGGCTGAGTCACTCGCCTTTGGTTTGAGAGGTCGCGGGTTTGAATTCCAGTGGAATCACTGGACTTTTTTCTCAAGACCTCGATCCCTCTTTGACGTCTAGGTTATTCCAGTTCACCATCAGAATAGACCCTAACGACAAATTTCCCCCTGGGATGAATAAAGAGAATGTTTTGTTTTTTTTATCTTAACTGACAAGTGTACAAAAGTGATTGTCGACAGCGACAATTAAACGCATTCCTTGCAATTTCACTGCTGTTGCCTCGCTGACCATAGGAATGTTTGGTGGTCTTTTGTTTGTTTTTTTACACTGCCATTACCCCTTGCTACCAACTGTTTATAGTCTGTGCCCAATTCACATTCATTCCTCCCTCAACCTTCTGATGGCATATTATGTCAAAAGTCACTTCTTGTACAATTTTTTTGCTTTTTTTTTGTACGAAGTTAAGCTATTGATCTTTTAAAACGTTGATAATACTTACATTCATGTGATAACTTTGATTAGATATATCTGTGGAATGAAATTTTGGCCTTATGTATCATTTATGGACTAAAGACTGTTGATCTCCATTGATTTGGAATTGGGCACGGTCAATTGTGGTTCCGAAATGACGAATCTTATGAATGGATTTTGCAGCAATCTTTTATTTTCTTTTAATTTTTAAAAAATCTTCTTTTTTTTTCAATTCTAAATGGTCAATCAAATCAAATGAGTATTGTAAACCATCAAAATGTGATGTGATTTCAATAGAATCTTTTACCTTCTCACCCCCCTCCTCCCACCCAACAATCCTCATTTTGCACCGCCCCTATTCCCCTGGCATGGTTTCCATGTCTATTTGTTATTGTTGAGTATACTTAATATCCTTCACAAATGGAACCAGCCACGGGAATACTTACTCTCAGAGCTTTAGTTCCGAGCATTATTGAATTGTGTGATTGTGATGCACATATTATTATTGCCAATGAAAAGAAAATATATGGACATAGTTAGTGGCCTGGTGGCCTGATCATGTGCTGGTCCTAAATTCCTGATACATATCATTTCAAAGTTGTAAGTCTGCTTGGCCGTGGGTGGTGAATGGGTCACTGATGTAATGTGCTAATTTAGGGCTTGTATGTACGATGTGGGGTATTCATGTGAACCATTAGGATCTGGGCATAGGGGTTGTCCTCAGAATGCAGGGTGGTACAAGCGTGCAATTCACGAGAGAAAGAAAAGAACTATAACATGATATCTTCAACAAATGAGTACTTCTTTGATGATCTGGTTCTATTATATTATTGTAATTATCACATGTGGGTCAAAACCTTTTCTCTTTTTTTTTATATATGTTGATGTATGTGTATCACATACTTGCATTCAAGGGGTATATATATATATACATACATATTTTATTTTATTAAAAAAGTGTTCTAAAATTATCATGCATTTATGTTTTTTATTCATTCATATGTATCAAATCATTGTTCGTTTGTATGGATTGTTAAGATAGAAGAATTGCATTGTTGCTCTGCCAATCGCCCCAGCCTCTTTTCAACATAGGGTCTGTACATTACCAGGAGTTTATCTAGGGTTTGTACATTACCAGGAGTTTATCTAGGGTTTGTACATTACCAGGAGTTTATCTAGGGTTTGTACATTACCAGGAGTTT
>JARFNW010093994.1:0-13063 GCA_031763155.1 Dirona albolineata
CAATTTGCACAAAAATAATGGCAATTCATCAATGAAATGGATAGACAATTGGACTCGTGTTAACATATCATAGAGAAATGTCCCACGAATACTTCTTTCCAGTGTTGGACTTGGAATAAAATCCATCTTTTTGAATAATTTGGTTTGATTTATATCACTTCAAACGCTGGATTAATTCTGTCTGTTTCAGGAAGCCATGAGAGAAGCCGACGTCAACAAGAGTTAGACTTTAGATTTCTACGAATATCTGTTGGTAGCCGACAAGTTGTCTTACAAGAAAGGTAACTCTTGGTAGTCCTATTACAGTGGTAAAAATAAATGAGTCTGTTCCCTTTGACCATTAACTCTCCTTGCACTCGTGTGGTGGTGGAAAAAATACATGGGTTTGTTCCCTTAGACCGTATATAATTATTATCATGCATTTATCGTTATGATGATGTCGCCCCAACCTCCACCCGACTTCCTTTCTTTTTGATTTCATGCATTAGAAAATGTGACCGATCTCAAGCTCGTTTGGAATTCTGGTAATACCAACGTTGAGTCCATGGGAAAGACTTATTAACCACATTTCCTCTCTTGACGCCTGTGAGAATGGGTACCTGGCTGTAGGCAGCAAAAATTATATTGTCAGAATGCTAGTAATGATGTGAATAACTGACAGCTCGTACTGTATGCTCCCCGATGGAGTTATGAAGGACATTGAATGGCGAGACCTGCTGGGTGATGAATCATGCAGATTTTGTAAGCCACTGCTTCAAATGTGATAAGGACTTGTTTATTTGTTCCCTATAGTACCGTGATTAAACAGTGCAGGGACCAGCCACATCTTACTGTATCATCAGTCCTCACACTCACACAACGCAGTAGTGACGTCACGAAAGAAGACGATCTACGAAGGAATTCGCATTGTCTCACGTAGATTACTATCTATATCATCAGTCCTCACACTCACACAACGCAGTAGTGACGTCACGAAAGAAGACAGACTACGAAGGAATTCGCATTGTCTCACGTAGCGGCTAATGGGAAGGGAGCGTTGCGTTGCATCAACGGTGTGTTACGTTGTGTGTTGTGCGAGAATACAATATGAAGATCAAGAAGAGAGATTATACATATTAGTGTTGGTAGTAACATATCCGGTGAATTGGAACCAAAATGATCTAGACGTCTATTATAAATATCTAGACCTAGATAAAGACAAGCGATCTAGGTGTTTGTTGCGATTAAATCAAGACATTTTATAAGAGAATCTAGCACCAAAGTGGCTGATACTCTGAATTTTTAGATAAACCAATTGATTTAATGTGATTTTTCCTTTTTATATCTGCTACAATTGATTAGAGTGCAAATAACTGGTGCTTGATTGTTGTTCGAATTTCCATCTCATTTCATCATGTTGTAACATCATGAGTATATGACTATTATTGACTATATGAGTAATTTTCAAAAGATCAGTTCCCTGTCAACTAGACTCATGCCACATCTGAGATACCGGTCAACTGCAAGGGCTCCCCCTTTAGCCCATCATTTTATGCCTGGTAAACCATACAGGCTACCTAGGGCAGAATTACAGATGGCACCTTCAACCTCAAAGCAAAACTATTCTTAAAGCTAGTTACATTATAAGCAAAAACTTGAACAATGAATTTGCAACAGCGCATCCCAAAAGGGAAACGATAAGTTTATTATTATTTACATTTTATATGAGACCAAAACTGATCTTAGGAATGCTTAGGCTAAGGCACCTTATGGTGTAGCACGAAGGTATGTTTGCAAATGGATTCATTGTGCCTTTGCAGTCATAGAGAATAATCCTTAGATTGGAAAAACCCATAGGCTTTCTATTTTGGAAAATAAATAAGGCGACGAATTGCTAATGAAATAGGAAGTTACAGATCTAAAGAGCATTAAAGTGAAAGTAAAATGTCATCAAAATCGGTACTTTCCGAATAGTGACGTCAAATTGCAGGGGGAAATAATTTTAAAAACTTGTCCTATTGATGGGGTAAGAAACATTCACATGTTTTACACTAAAGACAAAGTAAAAAAAACCCGAACAAAAAAACAAAACAAAACAATGCTGAAGTCAGTGGTGATATCATCTTGTAAGTTTTATTCAAGAGAAGAGTAGGTCTAGATCATAGCTAATAGCTGTCTTACTGTCTTCTTTTGATTACTGACAACTTGATCAACAATTATTTCATCAACAACAATTAATGTTAAAACAACAACATGTTTCTTTTCATAGCTGGGCATGGGTCTGGACTAGTCCATGGTGGTGGAATAACAGATGATGATGACTATGACGATGAAGATGAAGATGATGATGGTGGTGATGATGAGTCAAATGGTAAAAAAGGCAGTTGTGTTTACAATAATGATGATAATGACGATGATTCAAATGATAATGATGACGACGATTCAAATCGAGAGCAGTGGTGATGATTAATAATGATGATGACGATGATGATTCAAATGATAATGATGGCAGTAGATGATAATAGAGAAGGCTGAGGAACAATCCTGATAGGATAGGTGATTGGATCAAATTGCCTGACATGCACGGCCATTATGAAGTTAAAATGTTACACCAGCTCCAGATAAACTATGAATCCAGTTTAGTGCCTCGTGTGAGTCACAGTTCAACAGCTCAGATTAGACTACAACCACCATTATTGGTGTGGTTAATGCAATGTCTAAACCTCTCGACCACTGCTCATCCTGTTGAGAATATTGATGACAATGACTATGACGATGATGATGATGACAGTAATGACGATGGTTAAGATGACAGGAAAAACTATAAAATGGAGGACAGGGTTGGGAAAGGATTCTGTTTGCTAACCACCAGTTTCTGATGCTGGTGAGAGATGTAGCCCTTGATTTTGTTCTGAAAGTCAAAGGGAAGAAAATATTAAAATTCATGCAGCAATACAAAAAGTCTATTCTTTCATCGTCCATAAGTGAATTTTGAAGAAGTTGTTTTTTTTAATGTTTCACAACTGAGTCAACGCATTGACGACAAATTATAATGCTAGGAAATGTGGATATTGGTTATAAGAGTTCTTCGTTGAAAATATGGAAAGATTTATTTAATTTCCGTCTATAGTCATAATATAAGCAGGGGTGTAAATGGCAAACGGAAAACAAAATCTGCAAACATCAGTTATTGACTTTATACACCAAGCAAAGGGTGTTCTAAGTGAGACAGCCTATAAAGTAAAAAGTCTGAAATCAGACAAGATCTGAATCTAATAGATTTACACCCCTGTACAATCAGTGCACTCCATTCATTTGATCTAATATCAATCCTGTCAAATCTATTGGGATGTTGTCGTCCAAATCAATGTGACATGGATGCAAACTCTCTCTCTCTCTTTTTCTTCCCAATATATCTTTCCCCCCTCTCACATCCTCTCTCTCCTATACACACATACATGACTCACACAGACACATATTCACTCTTAATATAAATATAAATTCTTCTTGATCAACCCCCCCCCCCCTCCCCTCATTTTTTCCCCCTCAGACTTTCACTCTTTCTCTCTTGGTCGGTTTCCTCTTTCACCCAATGATTTCTGACCAGCTTACCTCGAATATCAGGTTGGCAAGAATGCACTGTGTCTCGTCGTCATCGATGTCCTCAACCTGCAGGGAAAAAATGGTAACATCTTCTTGAAAAACTGTCATGACAAAGTTACTGTGTTGGTGTTACTAACAATAATAATAATAATAATACTTGCATTCAAAATATGTGATTGTGGCAACTACAAACTTTAAAATTGATGAATGAAACTGAAACTCACAAACTTGTCTGTAACATGAGTCTTATTCTGGATGGAGCTTGTTAATGAAATGAAATATATATATATATATATATTATATATTCATTTCATTAACAAGCTCCATATATATATATATATATAGTGCTTGCCAAGTTATGGCAATTTAAAGAGAGGCACAAGCACATAAAACATAAAACACAAGTCGGTGATCTCGGGCTATGAGTATCAGAGCCATGTGTTCTGTAGGGTGTCGAGTGACACCTGTTTTCTGTGCTTTGTTAGCTGATGAAGGGGAAGCCCGAAACATTCTTTATTTTGTAACTTTATATTTTGCAATGTATTATTTTTAAAAATTTCAAACAAACCTGCATCATCTTGAGGGCCATCGTGAACGAGCTGATGTTGATCAAGTGGAAATTTTCACTGTATATTTTCTGGTTTATCAAGTACCTGTACATTCACAAAGAAATAAATGAGGAGAAATGATTTTCAGTCACAGCGGGAAACAGTAGAACTGACTATATAAAGAAAGAAAGAATTAATTTTATCAATAATTTTTTCTGAAGATGTTACATTTTTGCAAAAGAGATTGGAATTGTTGAGCATCAGCTAGGTCAGGTCCCAAGACGATATGAGGTATTACCTAGAATTGAGAACAACTCAATAAATGTTTTGATACCCTTGTCCTTTCCTGCCGTCTATAGCAAAGCTGCCAACCTAGAGAATCTACACAATTTTCCTAGTCTGAGCTGTAACAATGTGGATTATGCACCAAAAGCTCTTATTCCATGAACGCGACAAGACGCAAATGAAATGACCAAATGACAAATAATTTTGGTATTCTTAGAACAACTGCTACAAAACTGCATCAATATACCATGAACAGTACTAGGTAAATATGAAAGTAGAAAGATTTATTGTACTTCAACAATCAGTCATTTATTGATTACGAAAGTCGTTCTGTACAAAACTGATGAACAGATGAAAATACCCTACACTGGCAGTGCGCCACATTTTGCACATTCCACACAGTATTTTGCATACGTGTTGTGCACCAAAATATGAAAAAATTATGTATTTTGCGTACAGGTTGGCATTTCTGCCATAGGAAGGACATTACTACAACTTATTATCCTCTTGGTTCCTGGTAGATCACAGGGCCTCGAACACAGGTTCTCCAATTACACCTGTCTCCAGCCTCCTTCTGAAGATAGAGACTGGGATCAGCCCCTCATGCAAAGAGGAAAGGAGCGCCTCTGAGTTCGCTTTGCAAGGGTATTGAGGAACGGAAAAAAGTACTTACACCTTTTTGAAGAGATTCCGGTACGTGATTGTTTTCAGCTTTTCCAGGATCAGGTAGACGCCACATCGGATGAAGAAGGCCTCGTGTTTCTGGAGGGCCTCATTCAGCTGGAGAAGATTACCCGAGCTGGAAGGGGGAAAGAACATTTCGCCATTGAGCAAAAGATATCATGGATAAGTCGGAACAAACAATTACATCAGAAGTCTTGTTATTGTTATAAAGGGCATGTTGTCTATCCCTGTTTTAATTCTCTCTTCTTTATCTTCAGTGAAATATCCCTGTTGTAATACGGACCTGGTAGACAGCTTCCCACTGTTCTATTGTCAAGATATTGTGTTCTTCATGACTAAATAATTTGAGATAATGGAAATGATCACACGAGAAAGGACTTTGAAATATAATAATAATCTAAAAAATACAACCAGAGTTGGCTACAACCACTTCACTGAAATATTGCATTAAATTTGTTCTCAAGGACACTTTTTTAAATATGATATATCTAGAGAAAGACTGAAATAATTAAGCGGCAGCCGCAGTGCAGCGCCGTAATGCAGGCAGTAGGAGTTAATTCCCTTGCCCATGAACAAGAACACAATGCCAAAAGCAAGACTGGATCCTCCAATCATCAGCGTGATTAGTGCAATGTCTTAATCTCTCGGCCGTCTTTATGGTATAATCATGTGACGTCAAGAAAATACAAAACAAGACTTGCAGTGCAAGTTGCACCCTCTCCTCTTGGCGTACGAAAACAATAGCAAGATAAAAATGAAATTCTAGCTACCTCACAGCCTGCACGACGTCCGAGAACTGCTGCAAATTGTATTTCTGTAGTAGATGGATGTCAGGCATCTGACCCTGAGGATTTACATTTTTGAACAAATATTATAAATCATTCCACATCAGAAAATCATTGGTCCATAATATAGATTTCTTAGGCTGCAAATTAGAATGCTATGAATCCAAATGTCCATATCTAACAAAATGTGTGAGGCATATAGTGAGTGTTTGTAACGATACCAGTGTTTTGTAGTGCGTTTTGTGGCAATATGATGATGGTTAAATATAAAGACTCGACTGTTGGTGTTGGCAAGCCTGGGTTCTAAACCCGCCAACGACAAAAAATATATACATAATGAAATGTATTGGCTAACCGTCACTTGTGTCCTTAGGTAAGACACTTTGCCCTGCTTACCTCGTCCTATCGAGACAGACGTTAAATTCGGAGGTCCCCTCGGTTGTAAGCAGGGTTTGACCATGTTCAAAAATTGTATTCGCGCCTAACACTAACAGGCAGCATGTGGCGTATTGAGTGTTGAGTGTTCCGTTGCTTACCTTGAGATAAAGATGTGCTACTGTAAAGCACTTAGAGCATGGTGATGATCGTGGATAAGCGCTATATAATGCCATTTATTAACGAACTGGTCAGGGAGATAACCCATTTTTTTTTTTTGACTCATATTATATGGCATTTTGGAATGGGACCCTTCATATTAATATTACTATCATGTTGATTAAAAGATGATAATGACAATGCCAATGATGATAATGACCTACCAGCAGCATTTTGACGGGAATGAGGTAGATGAGGATGAGCCTTTTGTTATGGACGCTGTCTCTGTGACATTTCTCAAAGGCAAATCTGAGGTACTCTTCAGCTGTGGAGGAGAGTAAAAGGGTAACGATAACCGATAAAAAGTAAAGACCTTTCAAGCCCTGAGGCCCATAGAGCCGGTGCTTATCCCGGTTTCCCTAGCTTGAAGCGGACAGAGTGACAATATAAACTCCCATTATTCATATCACTAGCTCCAAGCTCCCCCTATTACTTTATCATACCATTTACTACTGCAAAATAACAAGAACGAGAAAGAAAAAAAACAACACAAACACGCCAATTCCATCCCGTAATAATACTAATCCTTACCACTTTTATAATCGCTGTCAAACATGGCCTTCCTTCCAACATAAAACCTGCAATAGAGGGAAGCAAAACACAATAAAACAATCATAATATATAATCATTTTGCATCTAAGCAGTATCTTGGTTGAGCCAGTGATGCAGTGGTTGTATCACTTGCCTTTGGTTCGAGAGGTCGCGGGTTCGATTCCCGGTGAAAGCACTGGATTTTTTCTAAAGAACATAATCCCACTTTGTGGCACTGCACTTCGGCTGACGCCTGGCCTGGGTTATTCCGGTCTACCCTGAAGACAAACTCCCCCCCTGGGATAAATAATGCGAATCAGTTTTTATTTTCTATTCTTTTTATTCTATATTTCATCGAGCTACAAATGGCGATAAAGTTATCTGAATGCTAACCAACATCCCTATGAAAAAGATCCAACACTGACTGCAATCAACCAAACAAGTAAATCATTTAAATGAAAAAAATGTAAAATCTTAGCTCTTCTTATTGTCAGTAAATAAATAATTAAATAAATAAGATAATGGCATAGCTTCAAGTTTAAAAAACTAATTGACAATGTAATAATTAGTTGTTTTTCACTTGAAGCTATAACATTATCTTTTTCGCATTTTTCTTTTCGGAATATTAGCTTGAACAACACTCTGTATTTTATTGTCAGTTCAGTAAGGATACCGCCTTCTATGTGGAGAAACGACTGAACTATAACTTCTCTTTTCACCATTTCTTGCAAGGCGCTGGGTCGCCATTTAGAATGGCGAATGCAACATCAACTTGTTGACTGCACGCTTAACTCAACAGGGGAACTTTTGGGACTAGAAAATAACAAACCTATTGTGAAAAACAGTGTAAAGAATAAGAATTTAAAAAAAATAAAAAAATAAAAGTATAATCAAAATTAAGTGGAAGCAGAGGAAAATTAGTAGATAACTATTGGTTTTCCTTTTAAAAGGGCTATTTGAATCGTCGTCATCTTGTTTTGACATCTAGTGTGCTGATCCCCTGCTTGTCTTCAAAATCATTGATCCATAGATTTTCCAGCTCTGCATCAGGCCATGTGTACTACTAGTGGGCACAGACTTGCACTTAACTTGGATATATTTTACCTGGGTATGCGCATAGATGTCCTCTGCCAGACACAGAGCTGGTTCCTACCCTGTTTAATCATAGTACTATAGGGAACAGGTAACAAAAAAGTGCCACATACCTGTAGGTAACCAACTGTGAAACACTGAAGTTGTCCTTGAAAGGCAGGCCGTCAATGGCTCGGATCAGGGGTTTACACAGGTGGAGTTTGTTGATCTGGTCAGGATAAGGGGAATTAAGGGATTAAAAGAAAGCAACAACAAAAAGATATTAGTCTTAGATCTGCTGGATTTCAAGAAATACTAAAATTTCAACATATTCAAGTAATCAACTTTAAATACATTTATTCTTTTATTCACTTTGACAGACAGAGAAAACCTCCTATATTTTTTCCGTTCAAATAATAATTTCTTGCAAAATCTATAAAAAACAGTAAATGCCCGACAGATGCTATGGCCCCTCATGCTTGAGACTATTCTTCTTTATTGGTTGTAAGGATCGCTGTCCTTGTCTAAAAATTGTATTGGAGCCTAACACACTGCATATGACGTATTAAGTGTTCATTGCTTTCCTGAGGCAAATGTGCTACTGTAAAGCGTTTAGAGCATGGTGACGATTGTGGAGAAGCACTATATAAATTATAATAAATGCCATTTATTTTTATTATAATCATTATTATTATTATACAAAACTAACCATTACTCAATAATAGTTAGGGAAATGTAAGTCTAACAGTGCCAATGGGAGACAATAAATGAGAAAGAAAACAAAGATTGGGGGGGGGGATTGAACCCTTTCCTGCCATGACAACATCGCCTTGACGACAACAACAGCTAGACCGACTCGCCACCAGCTACTCATGACTGACCTTGAAGTAAATCTTGAAGAGCTGGTTGACCAGGTTGAGCATTCCCCATTTCTTGGAGTCCTCTATGGCAGCCCGACTGTAGACAGAATGGATGGAGGGGTGAATGATGAGTTTGAGAAAATTGATTTATACATATATAATATAGTCATAAAATAAAAGGCTTGGTAACACTTGCAGCTGCATCTTTAGCTTACGAAATCGTCTTTAGTTTTCAAAGAGTCATCATCCCATTACTGAAAAAAACTGTTCAACAAAAGAATCTTCTCAAATTAAAGCGTGTGTATGCCTTATGATATAGACATACTGTACACACCTGATCACTTCCCAGGTCAACTTTGGAAAAAAACCCTATTAAAAAACCCGCCAAAAAACAGTGTCATAATATTATGCAACATTCAAACAGAGAAAAGGAAGGAAAAAAGGAATATTTAGAAAAAACGAAAAGCTTAGAATCTCGAAGAGTTTCTATCTAGACAGACTGACAGTTGACCAAAGAGGCTTTTGGCTCTATATATTATATTTATATCGATGTCGGTTCAAGACAATAAATACATACTTGTCAGAAGCACACACTCGAAACAGCGCCATCAGATTCTCCGCAGCTTTCTCCAGCATCTCTCCTGCCTTCCGCCTGTTTCTCTTTGACACTTGAATGTCAGCCTGCCAAAATTAAAAGCAACCAATGTTGCATCATTGATTGTTAATTTACTAAATATGACCTGATCATTGCTGTCTCATAATAGTAATAGTGATCTATAATAAATAATTACAATCAAGATAAATTAATGTGAGACATTTATTTCATTCCGAAGGGAAATTCTTTGTGCACTGGGATGAAATAATTATCTATCTTAATTGCATTTATTTATTATAAAGCAACATATCTTCATTCACAAGAAAAAAAGGGGCAAATTTATACCACTTCTTCAATGACATCTTTAATTTGACGCAATTGCATACACTTTCTCAGAAAATTGTAATCAAGAAAGATTATTCATGGATTTAATCTAAACGTTTCACAGCGCTGTGACATTATACCTTCAGGTTGATTGAAATCAAACATCATCTAAAAAAAAAAGAGAAAAGGTCTGTTGTGAAAGCCTTCAAAATATAACCATTTAGCTGTGTAAAAATGTTTTACTCAATTTCTTCTCACTTCCAATTAGACTGTCATTATAACGTTGCATTACCATGAAGTAATTACTGGAGGTATCCAAGTGATTTTGTGCCAGAAACCTATCCAAACTCATTTCTAATGAGTCCCTGAGCATACTATCATAAGCAGCATCGTCCTTGTCCAAAAATTGCATTCATGTCTAACAGGTTGGTGTGGCGTATTAAAAAGCTTTGAGTGTTCCATTGCTTTCCCGTGGCAAATGTGCTTCTGTAAAGCGCTTAGAGCATGGCGATGATCATGAATAAAAGCACTATATAAATGCTGATTCTTATTATTACTTACGCTGACAGCAAACAGTCTGAGGTCCAGGGCGATAGCAAACATCATGGGAAGGGCCCAGTTCTCCTCCTTCTGGCCCTGCAGGGCTTTGAGGAAGGCTCTTGGACGGGTCAAGGCATTCATGTCCAGAGTAAAACCATTAGTACAAATATAATAGTAATATATCTAAATATCCATACCAATATGACATATTATGTTCCCCCGACTTTTTAAAAAGTATGATATTTGTAGCTAAGAGCTGCATCTAATAGTTTGCCAATGTGCAGCATCAGTAGAGGAGATAAACGGTCATGCACCTTAGAGAAAAAAATTGTGCATGATACCAGTACAAAAAAAAACCCCAAAAAACTTTTTTTTAAAGAAAAGAAATAAGAAAAACATATTTCGGTATGGTTGCAACTAAAAAACAAACAAAGCCATTATAAAAGATTAATATATATATATATATATATATATATATAATTTTTTTATTAACATTAATAGTCCTAACAGCTTCTAAACTTGATGCAATCACACCTTACTTGCAAAAGGATACTGTACAACTGTAGACTGGCAGTTATAGGCCTCAATAAAATTATGCTCTGCCACAGCCTTGCAGCACCTGGAAAAACAGGGGCAAAAATCTTGATAAAGTCCCAGGACAAAGGATTTTTAAAAGATGCAAAACATGATTAGGAAGAAATTGACATGAAGAAACTTCTTGATATTTGATTTCTTCATTAAATTGTAAAGCATCATCAATTGAGATTTCATTACAAAAATATGAGATATTTAGACTCAGATTCTAGTCATAAATAATATCAATGGTTGCCTTGGCCTTGATGTCTACGCTGTCAAATACAATAACTAGGAGATAATATATGTAACTCTCTGCGCAACAACAGATGTGAATGGGAATATATATATGGGTAACTTGCATTATATATGATCTGTTACCACTGCCGACTTTTTAAAAAAATATTATTTTTTACCTTTTACAGTCTGTTGTTTTAAAGACAGGATTTTATATATATATATAAATATATGCTTCAAATTATCTTCAGAATTTTTTTTTAAAAGAAATAGTTGAGAGATATTCAATGCATTGAAAAATCAGCCACCACATTACCTGAGATGTGCTGCCACAATCTCATCATACGGGGATAGGAGAACCCGCCTACATTGGTTATCTGCCTTGTCCAGATGAAGAAGTGGACTGGCAATGTGGACATCACGGAATGAAATTAAACGCTGAAAGCAAACAACATTTAAAATTTGTCAAGATGATAAAAAATCAATAAATATATAATCATAATTGTTTAGTATATAGGCTTCTAAAGTCTAGTGTCTGTCTTAGTCGTATGATTTGTTTGATCACCTCTGCATTCATATCCCTTTACCTGTCCTAAAAGAAAAAGTGAAATGATCTTCCTTCAATTATAATAAGAGATGAAGGTGTTCCTTCTGCAGAAGAAGAACAAAAGTCTAGACCATCTAGTAAAATTGATTTTTTTCCTAAACTTGCAAACAGCTCACTTATCATTATAATAATACATTTTATGAAAAAGTAAATATTAATATTTACCAATCAAATACTATAATATACACAATATATTATTTCAGTAAATCTGGACTTAATACTTACAGCTGTTTCATCACTGTCATAATTCTGAATAGCTTCATTCACCTGAAATTCAAAAGAAAGATTGATATTACAAATACTCCTACTACTTGTGGAATCCGCAGATGCAGAGGCTAAATTATCTCTTGCCTTTGACTCGAAGAGTCATCTGTTCGAATTCCGGTTGAAGCAGTGGATTTTTTTCTCATCATCCTACATACACGGCTGACACTTGGGTATTCCGTTCTACCCTCAGATAGACCCTAAAAAGGATAAATTTCCCCCTAGGGAAAAATAAAGGGAATTATCATTACAACTCTGTACTGTAGTTTCCCTGCCTACGCCTACACTCTGTGCTATTTGATGCTGTGTCAATCGTCACCACTTCTTCACTCACGACTTACACGGGTGACAATTCAATTTCAATGCACTAATTTACAAAAGGCGGGCTAGCCCATCACTGCAAATTCCACACATCATTCATGCATCAGCACTATTGTGTTTTTCGTGGATGATTAATATTCTATTAAAAGTTTCCTGATGTGATGTTTCCGTGATTTCTGTAGGAAGTGAATTCCAATCCCTGATCTTTTTTGGGAAGAAAAACTGTTCTTTCGTATTTCTGTTTCGTATTATAATTATATTAATGGTAGTCGGAATTTATTTTGGTGGTAAGTTCTGCTGTTATAATTGTATCTTGTGTTGAGTTTCTCAAAGTTAATTAACATTAACATTGTCAACAATTACAATGACCATGATGACGCTAAACGATAAAGTGTCACTACCTAAACTAATAAAATCAGATAGTACTAAGAAGTAAGACTAAGAAGACTCGTAGACGACAAGAATACAAGGACTTAGTGACTCGGTGCCAATTGACAATAACACTGCAAAGCGTCAATTGACACCGAGCGGTATCGAGGCACTCGGACAATAACATATAAGTAATCGTTAATTGGAACTGCGCGCAATCGAAGTTACTGTTATCCATCAGCATCATGTAATTGTAATTCTATTCGTATTCTAATGAATCATTTTCATTTCTT